>BQNB010051099.1:5250-41171 GCA_026074375.1 Tanacetum coccineum
ATTTAATCTCGTCTGGAGGCGTTTAGGTCTTGTCCGAAAGTTTGTTTATGAGGTTGGTTTCGTATGGAGATACACTAGGGTCTCGATCGGAGAAGCACGCTAAGGCTCCATCCGAAGGCCTGGGGTTTCGATCGGAGGTGCGCACTAAGGTCTCATCCGGAGGTTTGCCTAGACTTGAGGGTTTCTTATTCCTGACGAGATGATACCAATTATGACTCTAATGCTACCTTGGAACCAATGTATGTCGAGGATAGCCAGGTGAGTGCATATGAAAATGACAATAGTCACATAAGCGTTATCTCTTTCCAGACCTTTGATCAAAGAACTGGGTAAAGAGGCAGATGTGCTTCCTACTATTACTCCTGCCGAGGCACCTCATAGTCGTAATCATATTAAATCTCTTCAGACTCAAGATATTTCCCCAGAAGATGTTCCTTTTGATAGAGGTAGCAAGCAAAGTGTTTTTTATTCACCTCCCTCATTCCTTAGAAAATACATTTTCTTACTTTATGCTAAACATGCTATCAATTATAGGTTTTAAAGGAGTCAGTAAGGGTAAGGATGCCACAACCAATAAGTTGAATGAGAGAGCCGCCTAAACGGGAAGTTTCCAAGATGATGGGTTTGATAATGATGATAAGTCCTAATTAGCTACTGACCAACGATGGTATAGAGTACTCTCTCACTCATCTTATTATAATTGACCGAAGTGAGGAGTACCGTAGGAGATAAAATTGGTAACGAGCTTCTTCACCTTGCTCCTACTAGTCCTTATAACCTGTCTTAATCCATTATATGGAAGGTTTAAGCAGTCAACCTCACAACTATGAAGGGCTAATAGGTGAGGTCATCACCAGTAAAGCTTGGAATTCTAAAGAAAGAGCTTCTGTCAAAGATCCAAAAGTGTGTAAGGCCATCATGATCAGGAGTGAGCCTACATCGAGTGCCTATACCAACACAGCTTCTCAGGGCAGAGGGTCTCACTATGAAAGAGCTATTTGACTGCATGAACATTTTAATATGTCTAAGATTTCGCATGGAGATGAGATAAATCTGAGGTACTCCTTTTTAGTCGGATAATGTGAGAGACTTTCAGCCCAATGCCAACGACCAACCAATGATCTTAAGGAGCAAAACCTTGATTATTGTTCGTAAAGATGAGCAAGAGGCCTAATTTCCTGTCCATGTAGAGCACCTTAGTGCTGAACTAGCCAGACCAAAGGAGGCCAACCATGCCCTTGAGAAGGCAAATCATAGTCGATGCAAGAAGTATAATAAATACAAAGCTGAAAGAGAGACTCTTGTTTTGGAGAAAGAAAGATTAGAAAACAAACTCTTTGAGATCCTTGCAGCTTCTAAGCAAGATAAAGAGAGTTTTGCTAAAGGTAAATCTCAGTTGGATTTACAAGAGACTGAGCTAGAGGATCTGAAGCACTAACCTTTTATTGAACAATTTTAAATTCATAAATTGAATAATGTCATTGTAGAGCGTGAAAGAGACTTGTTCTAAGATTCCTCCAAGAGGACTTCGAGGGACTTGTTCAAAAATTCCTCAAGAGTGGTGAGTTTACCCAAGCACCTGCTAGTGTCTTCTCCCTGAAGGTTAGTGCCGACTTTGAATGAGGGATGCATATTCCCATGTCATGACATTATGTCTACATTTTCTGTTGCGTTTATGATCATTCATTCATCATATACGTATGTTTCCCCTTTTTCATTGTGTGTGTGCCTATTGATCTAGTGTCTGTGTCAGCGGTGTGGGACATTATGTACCGACCCAATACATGTGTTGATCACATGAACATTATTCTTTACACTCAACATATCAGACTAACATGTGCATCAAGCCAGCGCCTGCACCTTACCATCGTCTGTACCGATGTAGCACCTTTAATTGATACTTTTAATATATGCGACACTTTGGTCAATGTCTTCGTGCTACATTTTCCATTTGGTGTAACAACCAAAAGTTGTTTCATCACTCCGAGGTGGAGGTTGTACCACCGCTTCGAAGAAAGTTAAGAGCTAACAAGAGAGTCTACTCCTACCAAAGACTGCACCTTCACTTCGGGGTAGATACGGTACCACTGCTCTGGAGGAGGTTATGAGCTGACCAGAGAATGTACTCCAACCAAAGATTGCACCTTCACTCCAGGGTAGATATGGTACCACCGCTCCGGAGGAGGTCATGAGCTGACCAAAGAGTCTGCTCTTACCAAAGAATGCACCTTCACTCCGGGGTAGATATGGTACCACCGCTCCGGAGGAGGTTATGAGCTAACTAGAGAATGTGCTCCAACTAAAGATTGCACCTTCACTCCAGGGTAGACATAGTACCACCACTTCGGAGGAGGTCATGAGTTGACTAAAGTATCTTCTCTTACCAAAGATTACACCTTCACTCCGGGGTAGATATGGTGCCACCGCTTAGAAGGAGGTCATGAGCTAACCAAAGAGTCTGCTCTTACCAAAGATTGCACCTTCACTCTGGGGTAGATAT
Organism: Tanacetum coccineum; assembly: GCA_026074375.1. Classification (NCBI taxonomy): domain Eukaryota; kingdom Viridiplantae; phylum Streptophyta; class Magnoliopsida; order Asterales; family Asteraceae; genus Tanacetum; species Tanacetum coccineum. The sequence goes on from BQNB010051099.1 coordinate 7,751, forward strand.
GGTACCACCACTTTGGAGGAGGTTATGAGCTTACCAGAGAGTCTGCTCCTACCAAAGGTTGCACCCTCACTCCGGGGTAGATATGGTATCACCTCTTCGGAGGAGGTTATGAGCTTACTAGAGAGTCTGCTCCTACTAAAGGTTGCACCTTCACTCTGGGGTAGATATGGTATCACTGCTCCGGAGGAGGTTATGAACCGACTAGAGAGTCTGCTCCTACCAAATATTTCACCATCACTTTGGATGTCAATCATTTATGAAGATCATCACAAATGCCCAAACTAAGCCAAGGTGGTTTATCCTTAAGATGTGAGGGGTATCACTTCCCGGATTTGTCCTTTCGTGCAGTACTTAACCACATATTTTAATTATTGTCAGGCTGGGAGTGCAAACCCTCCACATGCTCTGCCCGTTTGTGATGTATCATGGACTTTAGTCCTTTGAGTTGGTTAAATTTCCAACTCGAGAATGTAGTTATGGTGTATGTACATTCCGCTACCGATGTAGCTAGTCATCTGGTAGCCTATACATGTGAAAGGAAAGGTGGGTATTCCCGGCCTTCTGCTGCGAAGTCAATTAGCAAAGGTTGCTTAGCCTGACCCCTAATGGTACCAAGTTCACCATGGGGAACACATTAGTAGGAGTTACCCTTTTTGTACGGAGGTAGCGAGCCATCCTACATTATTTGATTGTTTTGTGATAATGATTTCATTCACACGAAAGCAAAGGTTTTCTAGAGGCTTTGCTTCCTCCTATCATTTATGACAAAAGGTACTAGTCCTTAGCCAGGGCATAGTCGGACATCCCAATTTCAAAAAAGAAGCAAAGAGCCTCTATCTCCTATTCTGAAGGGCCCCGATACCTCTGGTGGTGAAAGGACTACTCCCGAGAAGGAAGCGTGTAACTCTCATTCATTCCATCAGAAGGATGGATTCGCTCGATGGAGCACTAGCTAGATAAACTCTGATGGAGCACTAGCTAGACAAACTCCGATCAAGCACTAGTGAGGTAAATCTATGATGGAGCACTAGTTAGACAGACTCTGATGGAGCACTAGCTAGACAAACTCCGATCAAGCATTTGTGACGTAAGTCTGTGATTGAGCACTAGCTAGACAGACTCCGATGGAGCACTCGCTCGTATTGTTCAAGTATATACAACTGATGCGTGAGATGGAACGAGTGTGTACCAGATGAGTGGTTGCCTACCCATGAATGACATGGTACCTCTGCACCTCTAACATGCTCTTATACTCACAAGGCTTGACCTTCTATGAACTGCTCTCACCGACCGACACTTAGATTTGCTCCTTCTCTCAGAGCGCTCTGAGCGACGACATTTAGAAGTGTCTCTCTTATTTGACATACTCCTTTGATGCTTCAACGGGGATCTCAACCTGCTTCAGCTCCTTCCAATTTCTAAGGATCCGCTGGAGGAGCTCCTTCTAACTCTCCTTGGTGGTTACCTACTTTGGGAGCTCCTGAATCCCTATCTTAGAATCTCCATGAAAAAGTTTTCTAGGAGTTCCTTTTACCCTACCCCGTTGATCAATTTCCTTGGTCACAGTTCGTAACGCATTTTGATGTTCTCCTTCACATTAGACGGAGGAGGCACTTCCTGAACAAGTCTAGAGGGACTAGCAACTCCTCCTAGAGGTGTTACAATGTCTTCTTACTTTTCGTTATTCAAGTTGTTTCCTTACCTCCGGATGAGACTCCATCATACTATCAACCGCTGCTCAAAGCAAGTAGATTGGTATAAGGGTCCCACGGATGGCGCCAATGTTTAAGCAAATTCCCGTAAGGATGCTTAGACTTTATAAGTGTGCTTCAGCAGCTAGTACTTCAGAAGTTGGAACATCTCCTTCGTCCTAAAGCTGAGTGAGTAAGTCCTCATGAGTGTGATTCAGCTACTGGTCATTTGGATATTAGAGCATCTCCTTCGGTCCTGAGCTGAAATAAGACAAAACACCGTTAGCTCGCCCCGGGGTTTTAATCCGAGACCAAGCTTCGGCGTGAGGATAAGTATATGCTTGGTATGAGTTCTAGTGAGAGAAACTAAAGAGAGAGAGTAAAGGGAAGTATGTGTGTGTAACATGCCTTCTTCATGTGCGTGAACAATTCATTATATACTACCTGGGCTTAGCTCCAAGACAAGAGCATTATGGGAGCTAAGTTGTCTTCTAGACGCAGCACGTCAGTCGCTGGCATATATCAGACTTTGTCTTATGTGTCCAAGTTGTCTTCTAGGGGCAGCGTGTAAGTTGTTGGCATGTATCAGACTTTGTCCTCGGGGTCAAAGTTGTCTTCATGCTTTAAGTACTAGTTGTGGACCAGACGTCTATGACATACGTACATCGTACGTCAGTCGTCAGTGTACTAGCTATAATGGAGACAGTGTTGATCCTTGCCTCCTGAGGAGACTGGCTGCTCCTTGCCTCTTGAAGGGATTAGCTGCTCCTTGCCTCCTAAAGGGACTAGCTACTCCTGACTGGCTACTCCTTGCCTTCTGAGGGGACTAGCTACTCCTGACTGGCTGCTCCTTGCCTCCCAAGGAGACTTACTGCTCCTTACCTCCTGAGAGGACTAGCTACTCATTGCCTCCTGAGGAGACACTACTCCTTAGTTATTGCCTCTGGACCTGAGGTGGACTTCGTCACCCCAGCTATTCCAGTAAACTGTTCCAACATAGAGTGGTTTTGTCTCAGGAATATTAGGAGTTAATTGTGATTGTCTCCCCCAAAGTATCCGGAGGAGACCATACCTTATCATGTCCCCCCAGTCTAGTATTAACATATTGCCAAAGAGTTGATACTAGACTCTGAGAATTTGTCAAGTGTTTCGTTCAGAAACGAAAGAGCACAAAAATGCCGATAGCTTTGGAAGTTCAATGCAAGAGTGAGTTACTACACATTCTACATCACCCGTCTTACCAGTTGTTGTTGTCCACTCCGGAAGAGACTGTTGCCACTTGTTCTGATCACATAGTGGGTGCAAAGGCAAAGGCAGCGACCAAGCGAAAAGCCTCTACTAAGCCGCAATAACCTTCCGGTGCAACCTAAAAAGTGTAGATTGATCAAGAAAAGCTCTGAAGCAAGGTCTAGCAAGCCCTCGAATGAGAAAGGTGATGGGATTAGCGAGATACTTTTAATCGTACAAGTGTTCGGGGTGTGAGAATAATATCGATTCGGTTGGCGATTCCCACTTGGTAATTCATACCGCATTTTGGTGATGAATTGTATGCCATGTCTCCATAGTTAAAGCTAGAGCCGAATCCCCTTCCCGCAGTGATGTTCCTTACGTCATCAGTTGATTGAATCGTGCTGATATTATGCTTTTAATTTGAGGGGCTACTTGTCTGCTCGATTGTTTTGCTTGTTGGGTAGAATATTTTTCAAATACACTAATAGTTTTGTGCCATGTACCTCATCATGTCCCCCCAGTCTAGTATTAATGTATTGCCAAAAAGTTAATACTAGACTCTAGGAGTGTCATCTGGACATGCGACTGTCTCATCAGGAGGCTAGCAGATTTATCTTAATATGCCAGTGACTTTCAATCGGAGGTTTGTTCTATTAGTCACCAATCGAGGGTTTCGATCAAAGAAAACACAAGGTTTCGGCCGGAGCCATGACATAAGGTTTGTACCTCAAAAGTTTCCAACTCAGGTTCAAAGGTTCCGATCGGATGTGTGAGTTCTCGATCAGAGTTTCACGAGTGTCTCCATCGGAGGTTAACAAGGAGTGTCTCCATCGGAGGTTCAGGAGGAGTGAGTCCGTTGAAGGTTCACGAGGAGTGTCTCCATCGGAGGTTCACGAGGAGTGAGTCCGTCGAAGGTTCATGAGGAGTGAGTCTGTCGGAGGATCACGAGGAGTGTCTCCATCGGATATTGCACGGGTCTACCACTAGAGCATTTCAATCGGAGAAAACACTAGATTTTAGACGGGGGATAACACAAGGTTTTGATCGGAGGCTTATAGATAAGATCCGAGTGTTTCGAACATAGTCCTATAGATAAGATCTGAGTTTCTCGATCGGATCCATACATATGAGATCTGAGTGTTTCGTCTAGAGTTACAAGATATTTAAGTCGAAGTCTTCACTCTATATTTTCGATCGGAGTTTCTAACACACGGTTTCAATCATAGGTATTGGCTAGGACCACCATCGGAGCTTTTTGGCTGACTCGTCCGGAGGTTTCGTTCGAAGGTATTAGCTAGACTCGTCCGGAGGTACTAGCTAGACTCATCTAGAGGTACTAGCTAGACTCGTCCAGAGGTACTAGCTAGACTCGTTCGGTGGTGAGTCTCGATCAAAGTAGTTGGTCTTGATTGGAGGTGGTTTGTTTCGATCAGAGAGTTAATTGTCTCGGTCAGAGGGTGCTCGTCTGGAGTTGGGTGTCTCGGTCGGAGGGTGCTCGACGGAAGGTAGGGTTGTCTCGGTCGGAGCTGGGCTTGATCGGAGGTAAGGTTGTCTCGATTGAAGTTGTACCTAGTCTTGACCGGTGGTTGGGTTCGTCCTTGTCCGGAGGTTTATGTGTTCGTCCGGATCTAGGTTTCGTCCGGAGGTGTTTGATTTACCTCGTCCGGAGGTAAACGCGTCCAGAGGTGTTTTGATTTGCATCGTCTGGAGTTAAGCTCGTCCGGAGGTGTTTGATTTTCCTCGTCCGGAGTTAAGCTCGTCCGGAGTTGTTTGGTTTGCCTCGTCCGGAGTTAAGCTTGTCCGGAGGTGTTTGGCTTGTTTCGCCCGAATCTAGGTTTCGTTCGGAGGTGTTTAATTTGCCTAGTCTGGAGGTAAACGCGTCTGGAGGTGTTTTTATTTGCATCGTCCGGAGTTAAGCTCGTTCGGAGGTGTTTGATTTTCCTTGTCCGGAGTTAAGCTCGTCCGGATGCTAGATCTATGAGGGTTCGACCAATTTTTGCCTACAATCTCTTGAGGTGTTCTTTAGATTTCACTTTATTTTCCTTATGGATAAAAAAGATATGCATACGTATATTTCTCGATCGGAGGTGAAATAGATCTCTTCCGAAGGTGCGTTGATCTCGATCAGAGGTGTGCACTAAGGTCTCATCCGGAGATTTGCCTAGATATGAATGTTTCTCATTCCTGATGAGATGGTACCAATGCTGACTCTAATGCTACCCTGGAACCAATGTATGTCAAGGATAGCCAGGTGAGTGTAGATGGAAATGACAATGGTCACATAAGCGTTATCTCTTTTTAGACCTTTGATCAAAGAACTGGATGAAGAGGCGGATACGCTTCCTACTATTGCTCCTACTGAGGTACCTCATGGTCGTAATCATATTAAATCTCCTCGGACTCAAAATACTTCTACAGAAGATGTTACTTCCTATAGAGGTACCAAGCAAGGTGTTTCCTATTCACCTCCCACATTCCTTAGAAAATCCATTTTCTTACTTTACGCTAAATATGCTATCATTTGCAGGCTCCGAAGGAGTCAGTGAGGGTAGGGATGCCGCAATGAATGAGTTGATGGGTTTGATGATGATGATAGTCATAATTAAGCTACTTACAACGATCTTGAGAGTGCTAGTTTTTATTATAAGACTAAAGTAAGGAATACCGCAGGAGATAAAATTGGTAAGGAGCTTCTTCACTTTGCTCCTAGTCCTTATTACATGCAATATCCTTATGACGAAGGTTTAAGTAGTAATCCTCCCAATCTGAAGAAAGAGCTCTTTAAGGATCCTAAAGTGTGCAAGACCATCCTTGATCGAGTGCTTACACCAACATAGCTTCTTAGGACAAAGGGTCTTACTCTGAAGGAGCTATCTGATCGTATGCACGTATTAATGTGTCTAAGATTTCTCTTGAAGGTGAGATGAACCTGAGGTACTCCTCTTTGGTCTGACAATGTGACAGACTTTCAGCCCGATGCGTACAGCTGACCAATGATCTTAAGGAGCAAACCTTGATTATTGTTCGTGTAAATAAGCAGGAGACCCAACTTCCTGCCTATGTAGAGCACTTTAGTGTTGAATTAGCCAAACCAAAGGGAGGATAACCATGCCCTTAAGAAGGCAAATCCTAGTCAATGCAAGAAGTATAAGAAATACAAAGCCGAAAGAGACTTGTTCTAAGATTCCTCCAAGAGGACTTTGAGGGACTTGTTTAAAAACTCCTCAAGAGTAGCGAGTTTACCCAAGCATCTGCTAGTGTCTTTTCTCTGGCAGTTAGTGCCGACTTTAAACGAGGGATGCATATTCCCCTGTCATGACAATATGTCTACATTTGCTCATGCGTTTATGATCATTCATTCATCATATACGTATGTTTCCCCTTTCTTATAGTGTGTATGCCTATAGATCTAGTGTCTGTGTCAGCGGTATGGCACATTATGTACCGACCCAACACATGTGTTGATCACTTGCACATTATTCTTTACACTTAACATATCAGACTAACATGTGCATCAAACCAGCGCCCATACCTTAACATCGCTTGTGTCGTATTAGTGTTTCTACCGGTGTAACATCTTTAATTGATGCTTTTAATATATGTGACACTTTAGTCAATGTCTTCGTGCTACATTTTTCATCTGGTGTAACAACTAAAAGTTGTTTCATCACTCCGAGGTGGAGGTTGTACCATCGCTCCAAAGAAAGTTAAGAGCTGACCAGAGAGTATGCTCCTACCAAATACAGCCCTCACTCTGGGGTAGATATTGTACCACCATTCCGGAGGAGGTTAAGAGTTGACCAGAGAGTCTACTCCTACCAAAGACTATACCTTCACTTCGGGGTAGATATTTCACCACTGCTTTGAAGGAGGTCTTGAGCTGACCAGAGGGTCTGCTCCTAACAAAGATTGCACCCACTCAGGGGTGGATATGGTACCACCGCTCCGGAGGAGTTTATGAGCTGACTAGAGAGTCTGCTCCTATCAAAGATTACACCCTAACTCCGGGGTAAATATGGTACCACCGCTCCAGAGGAGGTTATGAGCTGACTAGAGAGTCTGCTCCTACCAAAGATTGCACCTTCACTCTGGGGTAGATATGGTACCACCGCTCTGGAGGAGGTACTGAGTTGACTAGAGAGTATGCTCCTACCAAAGACTATACCTTCACTTCGGGGTAGATATTTCACCACCTCTCCGGAGGAGGTCATGAGCTGACTAGAGGGTCTGCCCCTACCAAAGATTGCACCATCACTCCGGATGTCAATCATTTATGAAGATCATCACAAACGCTCAAACTAAGTCGAGGTGGTTCATCCTTAAGATGTGAGAAGTATCAGTTAACGAAGCTGTCCTTTCGTGCAGTACTGAACCACATGTTTTTATTATTGTCAGGCTGGGAATGCAAGCCCTCCACATGCTCCGCCCGTTTGTGATGTATCATGGACTTTAGTCCTTTGAGTTGGTTAAATTTCTAACTCGGGAATGTAGTTATGGTGTATGTACATCCCGCTACCGATGTAGCTAGTCATCTGATAGCCTATACGCGCGAAAGGAAAGGTGGGTATCCTCGGCCTTCTGCAATGGAGTCAATTAGCAAAGGTTGCTCAGCCTGACCACCAATGGTACCAAGTTTACCATGGGGAACGCATTAGTAGGAGTTACCCTTTTCGTATGGAGGTAGCGAGCCATCCTAGGTTATTTAATTGTTACATGATAATGAGTTCATTCACACGAAAGCAAAGGTTTTCCTGAGGCTTTACTTCCTCCTATCGTTTAAGACAAAAGGCACTAGCCCTTAGCCATGGCATAGTCAGACATCCTAATTATGAAGAGAAGCGAATAACCTCTATCTCCTCTTTTGAAAGGCTCTGGTGCCTCTGGTGGTGGAAGGACTACTCCAAAGAAGGAAGCGCGTAGCTCTTATTCTTTCCATCAGAAGGATGGATCCGCTCGTATTGTACTTGACGAGCATATAACCGAGCATGCTCATGAGGTTAGGGATATTGGTTGTGACTCAAAACTACCCTTGAGGGAAAGCCGCAGGGTTAGGGTTGGAGTTTATAGGAGAGTAACGTCATATAACTTCTTCGAATCCGATACGTACAATTACTTATTAGAGAAACCCATGATCGAGTTATACACAAGGTATACCCCTGATCGAAACCTTAGTAGAGCAAACTTTTGATCGAGACCTAGCAAAGCAGGCCTCTGATGGAGCACTAGCTAGGGAAGCTTATGATGTGGCACTAGCTGGGGAAGCTTATGATGTAGCACTAGCTAGGGAAGCTTATGATGTAACACTAGCTATGGAAGCTTATGATGTAGCACTAGTGAGGGAAGCTCCGATCGAGAGCTAGTGGAGTAAACCTTTGATGGAGCACTAGCTAGGCAAGCTCTGATCGAGCCTATTAATTCGTAACTAGTTGAGTAAAGACGAAGAGTACATGTCCATCATCTCCGAACAAATTGGGTGGTACTAGGGAGTATACACCCATTAACTTCTTCATTCTGTTTTTATATGTAACGGGGAAGGTTTATCTCAGGCTAGACCGATGGTAACCTATAGCTCCTCCTCTAGAGTAAAGCTTGCCTCATGTCGTCCCTCAGTCTTCGGAACTAAACCATCCTCCAAACGAAGACCCATCATAGACTTAATCGTCTATGCATAATCGGAGGGGGAGTGTCTTTCTTCTCTGACATATTCCTATGGTGCTACAACGGGGATTACGTCCTCTTTTAACTCCTTCCAGAGGTGTTACAACGTCTCCTTGTTCTTCGTAGTTCATGTTTTCCCCTACCTCCGGATGAGACCCCACCATACTATCAACCATTGCTCAAAACATGTAGATTGGTATAAGGGTCCCACGGATGGCTCCAATGTTTAAGCAAATTCCTGTAAGGATGCTTAGACTTTATAAGTGTGCTTCAGCAGCTAGTACTTTAGAAGTTGGAGCATCTCCTTCGTCCTAGAGCTGAGTGAGTAAGTCCTCATGAGTGTGATTCAGCTACTGGTCCTTTGGATATTAGAGAATCTCCTTCGGCCCTGAGCTGAAATAAGACAAGACACCGTTAGCTCGCCTTGGGGTTTTAATCCGAGACCAAGCTCTGACATGAGGATAAGTATATGCTTGGTATGAGTTCTAGTAAGAGAAACTAAAGAGAGAGAGTAAAGGGAAGTATGTGTGTGTAACCTGCCTTCATGTGTGTGAATAGTTCATTATATACTACCTGGGCTTAGCTCCAAGACAAGAGCATTGTGGGAGCTAAGTTGTCTTCTAGAGGCAGCACGTCAATCGTTGGCATGTATCAGACTTTGTCTTATGTGTCCAAGTTGTCTTCTAGGGGCATCGTGTAAGTCGTTGGCATGTATCAGACTTTGTCCTCGGGGTCAAAGTTGTCTTCATGCTCTAAGTACTAGTTGTGGACCAGACGTCTATGACATACGTACATCGTACGTCAGTCGTCAGTGTACTAGCTCTGATGGAGACAGTGCTGCTCCTTGTCTCATGAGGAGACTGGTTACTCCTGACTGGCTGCTCCTTGCCTCCTGAGGGGACTAGCTACTCCTGACTGGCTACTCCTTGCCTCCTGACGGGACTAGCTACTCCTGACTGGCTACTCCTTGCCTCCTGAGGGGACTAGCTACTCCTGACTGGCTGCTCCTTGCCTCCTAAGGAGACTTACTGCTCCTTACCTCCTGAGGGGACTAGCTACTCATTGCCTCCTGAGGAGACACTACTCCTTAGTTATTGCCTCTAGACCTGAGGTGGACTTCGTCACCCCAGCTATTCCAGTAAACCGTTCCAACATAGAGTGATTTTGTCTCAGGAATATTAGGAGTTAATTGTGATTGTCTCCCCTAAAGTATCTGGAGGAGACCATACCTCATCACTCTCATCATGACAACCGAGCCAATGAAGATGGCCATCATGTCCATCTAGACAAACTTCGTTTTCATCGTATATCCTTTTAAACTGTGACGGAAACTTTTGAGTGATCACTTTCCAACAACTCTTTCTCATACTATACACCTCCACTTGCAACCACTCTTTAGCCTCATAAACACCATCAAGTGAAGTGAAAAAATGTTGTGATTGACGGCCTATAATCTTGACAACTTTATAATCATCAGTTTTGGGATCAAACCCAAACCACAAAAGGTCACGACAATTTTCAGGCCGAACAAATTTAGATGATGGGAGAGGAAACATGGCGACTAGAGTAGGGTTCCATATATGAATAGCATGAGGAACACATGACCGTTCTACAAAGCAAATTAAGCCATTAACCGAACCAATAACATAACAACATCCATTCTCTGACAAAGTATTAACAGGGACTTTTATGGAATTGGTGACATTATCATTTGGTGATCGACATGAGTGTGCTGTGAATGGTTTAGAGTTTAAAGAGAATGCACCATAAAATACCATGACAACTTCATCGTGGTTGCGGATTGAGTGATCAACATGGAATTTTATAAAGGACGACTGAGATAAAAAGGCATTCCAGGGTTTAGAAACACACCTCATTTGAGCAACCATCTTAGCTGGTAACCAGATGAATACATTATTGAGTAAAACCTCGTCAGGTATGTACACCATACTTGGCAGCTGTTTTCGAGAAGCCATTTTAATGTGTTAATTGACATAGTAAACATATTGCAATATAAAGGTTTTACCTAGCTAGGGTTTTAGTGACAAGGAAGAAAATGTAATTAGCACGAAAGTGTAGGCAACTTTTAGCGGCGGTAATCCCTTAGTTTTTTTTCCTTTTTACTTTAATTACACTATAAGAAAAAGTAGAACAAGCGACGATGGTTTCTCGGGGTTTAAGTAAACAATTAGTGTTAATTCCCTGGGAGATGACGTGGCCATAAGTATCCCGGGCAACATGTCGCCCGGGAAAGTAGCATTGGGCTTGTATTTTGGTTTGGGCTTTTGTTTCCTAAGCTTATTTTCTATAATAACTATATAAAAAAATATATAAAAATAAAAAAACACTACATAAAAAAACTATATATACAATATATAAATAATATATTAATTATTACTTATAATTATATACTTGATAAATAACAACTATATAAAAAAACACTACGTTTTCTAGGTTCGTTTCGGTCCGATATGCACTACCCTTCTATAGTTGAACATGATATACCGTATACTTTTTCAAGATGCACATTCGTCAAGTAACACAAAAACAAACATTCATTTAGTTAAATATTATACATACCACTTGTAGTAACACAAGCGACTTATAAACAGACACTTAAACATATTAGAACGATAATAATACGAGACTTACAAACTGACGCTTAAAGCATACGAATTACATTCCAAATGACAAACTACTCCAAATCAAGTTTTCCTATGTTATTGTAAACTTCATGAAATAGTGCGGCTGTATTAACTGTGTGTTGTTCCGGATGCATATACATATCCACCGTTGCCTCGAGTACCGTTATCTTATCAAGCAAGTGCTTGTAGTTTGAACACTCTGCATTTCTTAAAGTTCCCGGAGAATAGCTTTGTGGTGTTGAAGCTCTTGGTGAATAGCGTGGAGGTGTTGAAGATCCTGGAGAATAAATTGGAGTCGATGAAGATCCTGGAGAATAAATTGGAGTCGTTGAAGCTCCAGGAGAACCAACCAGTAGACGGACTTGTTCCTCTTTCCATAAAAAAAATTCACATCCGAAAGTGTTTTCGCGAGGCTATTAAAGAGTAAAGATAATAAGTTTTAACAACTAACCACACTATTTATATATTACACAAAAAAAGCATGTAATTGTTCACCTTTGATCGTGGACATGCATAGTATAGTTTACCACAGGTTTTAGATTTATATGATTCTCGCAGAACTACATCTTCGGCTCTACAAAGACACGCAAAAGCTTCATATGGCACCATCTTCACCATAATAACAGTGTGATATGTTTGTGGTTGTGATGGTGAGAATGTGTGTGATCTGTTGGTGATTGTGAGGATAATATATGCTTTTATGGTAAAAAAATAGTTTTTAGAGGGAGTATTTAGAGGGATTTTTTGGCAGGAGTATTTGGCGGGAGTATAGGGCTACAGGAGGAATTGGTCGAAATTTTGGAAGATCAAAAAGGAAATAATTCACTGGAGATTGAGACACTTCCTTTGTTTCCTATTCATGGCGGCTCTCAGCATGATTTCTTCGGCGTGAAGGCCTCAGATTTGTCATCAGATCATAGCGTGGGAGGTTAATATACCGCGCGGATGGTCGGGCCTCATATGGATATTACGACTGATTTCGTATGTGTTATCTATGTTAACTAGTTAATTATGTAATTAATTAAGTAGTACTTATCATGTTCTAGCTACTTATGGGTGATTTCTAAGTAGTTTTGCTACCTTTGATATGAATACCATCGTTATAATGAAATAACATCTTGACTCATCCATTGAACATCTAATATACAACGATAACATATCGACTCATCCGTTGAACATCTAATGTGTAACGATAACATATCGACTCATCCGTTGAACATCTAATGTGTAACGATAACATATCGACTCATCCGTTGAACATCTAATGTAGAACAATAACATATCGACTCATCCGTTGAACATCTAATGTACCAACGATAACATATCGACTCATCTGTTGAACATCTAATGTACAACGATAACATATCGACTCATTTGTTGAACATCTAATGTACAACGATACCCGTTACAAACACAATACAAAATGATTTGTTAATGTAAACAGGGGTTTAAGGTATGAGAAAAATAACAAGGATGAAATATTTACAAGAATGTAGTAGCTTACGATAAAAAACTAAGCAGAATTTGCTTTGATTGAAGGAACTGATTAGAGACCAAGGCTCAGTGTTTTTGTTTGTGCTCCAAAAACACTGAAAATTGAGCCGATGAAAATTTTAGGTGTTCGATCAGTGTTGTTGAGGCATGCGCGTGTGAGATACGCGCATACTTAAAAAAATAATTATAAATAATAATTATATATTTTGTGAAAAATAATTATAAATAATAATTATAAATAATAATTATTTATTTTATAAAAACATAATTATATATTTTATAAAATATATAAATTTTGTTTAAAATTATTATTTATATAAATTTTATTTGTAAAAAACATAATTATATAAATATATTTTTTAAATATTAATTATTAAAAACTGTATATTTTTTTAATAAAACCTTTCCCGGGCGACATGTCGCCCGGGAAAGATTTTATTAAAAAATTATACAGTTTTTAATAATTAATATTTATAAAACTGTATAATTTTTTTAATAAAACCTTTCCCGGGCGACATGTCGCCCGGGAAAGGTTTTATTTTTTCCCTGACGAGGACGAGACTTACGACGTGGAGCGCATCAGACGCGGACGTCCCTCGCACATTTCCGAGGTAGATTGGGATGCGCATATTGCGTTTTGAAATGATCCCAAGAACCTTGCCCGGGCTGCTCAAAATAAAAAAAACCAGGCAAAGAGCAAGGACGTATGCCGACAGGGATCCCGGTCTATTGCCGCCCTCCGAGATATGCATGTAATAAACATTATAATTATTTTACACACACACACACACACATACACACACACACACACACACACACACACATATATATATATATATATAATCAACACTTTGGTGTGTTGTGATTTATCGTTTTTAATTTGTTTCATCTTATATACGTGTGTATGTGCAGATGGAGAGCTTAGCTACTCAAGGGTACCCGTCGCTGATCCACACCTTCTTCTTGACACATATTGTTGGTGGCGTATTCTTGAACCCCGAGGACAAAGCTCTATATGTAAGTTTTGTTTCAAAACACGCACTTTAATGATTTGTCGAGAAATAATGTAGTAACCCGATTAATATATTGTTGATCCCACTTCAATAGATCGAATTCCTTATGCTTGTTTAAGGTTTAGTTATATTAGATAAATCTAACACAACTATAGTAAAAGCTTTATTTGAATGTATTAAAGATTATGCGGAATCTAATCTTTAATATTAAGAAGAATTATCAATGAAACAGTAATTCAATGAACATATAATTCAACAAACATGCTCCAATATTATTAATGATAATAATATGAATACTCACAAATTATTAGGGTTACAAAGACCTTGAAGCTATAAAAGATACGACTAAGATTGATTTGGTTTTGGTTTGGTGCTAGGTATTGTGCATCAAACTCTATGCCTTAGGACCTCCTTTTATACACCAAGGAGTCCTAGTCGGCTTACAATACTTTCCTAAGTATCCATAATCTTTTCTATAAACAACTAATACATATCATATAAGCAGTACTAACTAGCAGCATTAACTTGATATTCACTAGCAGCACTAACTCCAAGCATATTTTCACTAACAGCATTAACTTCAACTGAGCAGTCTTAACTTTATACTAGTAGTAGTAACTTTGTACTAGCAGTAGTAACTTTGTACTAGCAGTAGTAACTACTTAGCATATTTTCTTTAAAGTTCATGAGCAGCACTAACTCCAGCTGAGCAGCATTAACAAAAACATGAGCAACAGTAATCCAAACAGCATTAAGAAGACTTTTAGTCCCAACAATCCTCCCCTAAACTTGATATTCTTCTTCAAAATCATCAAGTTTCTTCATTTAAAGCTTCATTAATATTAGGAGGATACTTCCAAACACTTCTTTACTTCTTAAGCTATTTTATGATGAATTTAAGAAGCTGATAAGCCATTTCACTTTCATAATCAATATTAAGTTTCTTTTCTAACATCATTGAAAGTGTAAGTGGTGCAAGGGGATACTTCTTTTCTACCAACATGTAAATCTGCATATATTGCATCCTCAAGGAATGTACTCCATAGGAGTCATACAACTTCCAATCCAACACTTTGTATGCTTGTTGATTCCTCCATACTGCATCTTTTACATGTGGTTCAAACATTGTTTTCAAATCGCCCCATAGCAACAAATCTAAGTCTTCCACTGGCTTTGTTGACTCATATTTAGCTTTTACCAACTTGTACAGATCTTCCAAATCTTCCCTGTTAAAACTTTTAAGCATTTGACTAAAGAACATGTACATTTGAGACTTTCCATCAGCTCTCATTATTTGATAATAGTTTTTTCTTCCTTCTTTATGAATCTTTCAACCAACAATACTTTGAGACTTAACAGCTAAAGGTATAGCATCAATTGTTACCTCTTCTTCATCTAGAATGATTTCCAAACATTGTTTAAGCTCTGTTGTTTCTTTGTCATCTTCCACCTTTTACCTTTTTGCATTCTCTTGTATCAGCTCTGTTCCTGCTCTCTTTTCTTTGCCTTCCACCAAATCTGTTCTAAAGTCTTCAAATATATTTACCCTTTTGAATGCTCTGTCAAACATCTCTTGAATAGAATCAAAATCTTTCAACTTTAAATCATTAAGCTTGTATCCTTCCATGTTCTTTAGGTAAGTACACATTATCTTTTCTGTTAGCTTTGTTGTGTTTGTTATTTTCTCTTCTTCCGCATTTAGGCTGCAAAATGCTTTCTTCTTTTCTCTAAGAGTTGTTGAAATAATGTAGCCTTTTCTTTAATAGACAACTCTTCTTGTTCTTGTGCTTGCATTCTTTCAGCCAATTGATAATCAGCATCAATCTTTGCCTGTATATCATCCTATGTTTCAATCAAGGCAATGTTGGATTCTTTTTCTTTTTCAGCTTTCTCTCTTGCAAGTCTTTCTTCTTCATCAAATTCAGCTTGTAATTTTAAAGCAACTTCTTCATCAAGCCTGATTAGATCTTCTCGTTATAGGCTCCACCATTCTTATTAATATTCCTTACCTTTTGACTTGATGATTGTGTGAAAATATTTGTGGTGAGATTTAGTTGTTGTAAGATTTTACCAGCCTCTTGTATAACAACCCCTTTCACCTTGGGTTTTGTACTCTTCATTTCTATAAGTGCTTGAGCCAAAGTAATTTTACCATCATCATCTTTTTCATTAGCAGCAACTTCTTGTTCTGCAACAAACACCTCCTCACCATCTAAAACATTTACATCAAACATCTCTTCATCCACATTTTGAACACTAACCAGGGTAATTTCTTCATCTGCATCAATAGCATCAATCCTCCCCTGTTTAGATGCATCCTCACCCAAACTTACTTCATTATCAGAGGATTTTACCCTAGCAGTCAAACCAACTTTGTATAATCTCTTCAGCTTATGAGTTCTTGACCTACTTTTCTTTTCAAGCTTCTTGACCTTCCTTTTCAAACTAGCAATCTCATTATGTTGAGTGGTCTTTGTCTTCTCCAAATCAAGAACCCTATTTTGTAAAGTGGTACATAGTGCCATCAATTCATTAAGTTTAAGACTATCCTCATCACTTGGAAGTGTGTTACCTCTTGCGAGCAGTGAATCATTGGAATGTTTAGATACATTCTCAAACCTAGTTTGAGCAATAATATCCCCCATGGTTTCTTGGCACCCGGGACCACTACCTGAAGTAGTTCCTAGGGAACTAGATTCATTAGGTGTTGCCTTGGATTGGGTCTTATTGATGTTACCACTGTCCTGCTCTGCTTCTAAGCTAGAAGCAGTAGTGATAACCCTCACCAAACTGTCACCCAACTCATTATGGACAACCTCATCTGCAATATTCTTAATAGGATCACTAGGCTAAGGTACTTGAGTGTCCTTTCTTTTAGGTTTCCTAGGTTTTTGTGTCTTTTGAGGTTGAGTTGATGATTGAATAATGGTGGGTGTGTGATGAGGATCAGTTGGAATTACTGAACCTTTACCTAATTGTGATTGGTTTTGTACCACCATTGTTAGAAATAAAGGTGTTACTCTACCAGAAAAACCTTTGCTTACCCTTCTTATATTTCCAAAAGCCTAGCAGCATTAACTTTGAGTCACCAACATTAACTCTAATTCCATTCTAAACAGCTTTTCCATTATCAATTTAACACTTTTCTTTGCTTTTCCTATAAAATGTTAGTCCAAAAACCAAGAAAACACAAGCCATAGCAATTTTCACAATTATCACAGTATTAATTATACCTAACAATATTAAGTATAACTAACAATAGAAACTCAGCAGTATTAAGTATAACCAACAGTACTAATTATACTTAACAGCAGAAACTTTTAATGACATGAATAACAGTACAAATACATACAAAACTCTACAAAAACATAAAGAGATAAAAGACTTTAAAGTTTTAGCATTCCAATACTAGCAATTAAATATTGAAATCTACTTACATCAAAAGCTTTTGTAAGCAAATCTGCAACATTCTTGTCAGTATGGATTTTGACCATTTGAATCAATTTTTTTCATTGGAATCTCTAATAAAATGATATCTGATCTCTATATGCTTTGTTTTTGAATGAAAAACAGGATTTTTAATTATGCAAATAGTACTGTTATTGTCAATAAAGATCTTGGTATGCATAAAATTGTACCCATAATCAAGTAGTTGATTCTGAATCTAAAGCACTTGTCCACAGCAACTTGAAGCAGCCACATACTCAGCTTCTGTTGTAGAATTTGCAACCACTGTCTGTTTCTTGCACTGCCATGATATTAATCTACATCCAAGGAATTGACAACCTCCTATTGTAGACTTCCTATCCAAGCTTGCTCCAGCATAATCACTACATGTATGCCTACCAAAATCAAAAGAGAATCTTTTAGAATTCAAAGGACAATTTGGTTAACCTTAAAGTACCTAAAAATCCTTTTTTACAGCATGCAAGATGAAGAAACCTTTGATTGACTTGGATTTAACACAAGCACCACCAATACACCTGCAAACACGATGTCAGGTCATTTGAAGATGTAAGATGCATCAATGAACTAATCAATGACCTATACATATGCAACATCCACTTCTTAATCATCTTCATTCCTTGAGTAGAGGCTCTTTGAGTGTTCAATGGTTGCTTGCAGTCTTGAACTTCTATAAAACCCAAATTTCGTTGTAAAAATTCATCAAACATATTTATCTTGACTAATAAATATGCCATCCTTCTTCTGCTTCACTTGTAATCCCAAGAAGAATGTAAGTTCTCCCATAGAACTCATCTGAAATTTCTCATGCATCAACTTTTTAAATGCAATACATAGCTCCATCTTTGTTGAACCAAAGACGATATCATCCACATATCCATACAGTGCTTTTTTAACCTTGTATACTCTATCAGAACGTCCTTGGATATTCAAAATCTGGTGTTGACATACATACACCACTTCGTCATCTCCCCATAAAGAAAAGCATTTTTTACATCTATTTGATACACCACAAAATCTTTAAATGAAGCATAAGCTAAAATAGCCTAATTGATTCAATTCTTGCAACAGGGGCAAATACTTCATCATAGTTAATCCCTTATTCTATGTGTAACCCGTGACAACCAACTCTTGCTTTTTTATTTCTATCACAATTCCCCTTTATCCTTTTTTATTCCTGAAAACCCACCATTTAAGCCTATAGCCCTTTTTCCATTGGTAAATCCCACTAAATCCAAACTTCTTTGTAACTTGAATTGTAGAAGCTCTTCCGCATAAAGCCTCTATCTAGTCGTGGATCCTTCAATGTATAAATTACCTTTTGTTCTTCTGTGATAAAGCAAGCAAACATAAACATTTTGGGGTTTTTTAGGTCTTTATGGTTTTGTTATACTTTGTTGAATAGTACCAAATACCCATGTTCTTAAATTCTTTGACATAATAAAATAAAAAAAATCTTTCTGTTTGTGTAGCTGATTGAAAATCTCCAATCACTTGATCAAGATATGATCTTTATGAATCTTGTAGTGGAATAGGACGACTTGATTGTTTGGTCCCAAATTGTTTCAATGTCAGCCTCTGCACCATCATCTTCATCATTTCTTGAGAAGTCAAATATGCTATAATCTTCCAAAGCAGGTATATCTAGATCAAATGGAAGTTCAATGCTTGTTTTTCCACCAACAACATTAACCTCATTTGTGCCAACAATATTAACAGTGTTAGTGTTGTTAACATTATCTTCCTTCTCTTGATCTTGACATTCACTATATTTTCTTGGATCTTCATCAACCTCTTCCATCACACTTGAAGTTTGGATCCATCATCAAAGAACTCTTTTGGATCTTGGGAAATGGTGGAAACAGCATCCAGTAATGTACAAAATATATTTTTTACAGGTTTTTTCTCCTTTCTAGCTTGACCTGCATTATCACTTACTTTTGTACCTGCAAAACTATTAGACTGTGTGCCTGCAACAATTGGCTCATAATTCAATGTTCTTGTTAGTGCATCAATATCAAATAGCCAATCTGATCCACTACCTACAACATTAGCTGTACTCTCTAAACCTAATATGCAAGTTTTTTTCCACTATCATTGTTCTACTATTAAATACTCTAAACTTACTATTAAAAGAGTAATCCAACAAAGAAACCTTCAATCAGCCTCACCATCAAATTTGCCTAAGTGATCTATGTTATTGAGAATGGGGAACAGACACTCCAAAATGTTCTCATAAAACTTAAAGTTAATGTGTTCTACCTAACCATAAAAAGTTCATATGGGGTCTTGTTATGAGCGTAACTACTTACACTCGCTTTGCACATACAAGCAAGTATTAACTACTTCTGCCTAAAAAGTAGTACCAACTTAGAAGCACTAGCAAAGCCTAGCAGCCTCAAATTAGTGTCTAGTTCCTCCTCCTCAAGCAACTCTATTTTGTGGAGGAGTTTCTAGGCTACACTAAATTGACCTCAAAATACCCTTAGCATCTTCATATAACTATTCATATTCTCTGTTTTTGAACCATCCCATTATCACATCTGACTGGACCTGACTTAAACTAATGATCTTTGCAGCCTATAAAGGATATAGCAGAGATGATAAAATACAAATGACTATGTAGAAACAATGACTATGAATACTATGTGTTAATGCGGAATCTTAACACAGGTACTAAGAAGAACAATGAACAACTGAATAACAACTTTATTAATGTGTTCTTGAGGATTACAGATTGCTAACTATGATATATGATTTGCTAAGCTTGTGTATACGTCTGTAATCGTCTGTGTTCATATATTTTCTAACTATGCCAAAGGTGATCCTTTTATATACTAAGGATAACCCTAAAAGGCTTACATATCTTTTTCTAAAATATCTCATAAATATCTTTTAAATATCTTCTCAACGGTACTAACTAACTTTCTACTAACGGTACTAACTAACTAACAGTACTTAATACTTTGTACTGTCGGACTAATATAAAACGTCAGTACTAACTATTTGTACTGTCGGTACTAAGTTAAAAAACATTAATCCTAACAATCCTCACCTAAAACATGAATGTTAACTATTTAACTTCATGTTTCGTTCAATCCTTTAAGCTTCCTTTAATGCACAGAGATGTATCCAAACATTCTTCATCATTTTCTTAATCTGTACAC
Organism: Tanacetum coccineum; assembly: GCA_026074375.1. Taxonomy (NCBI): domain Eukaryota; kingdom Viridiplantae; phylum Streptophyta; class Magnoliopsida; order Asterales; family Asteraceae; genus Tanacetum; species Tanacetum coccineum. Next base: position 28,114 of record BQNB010051099.1, read on the forward strand.
TCTATCCTTCTTTACAGCAACCTTGTCTTTTCAAGCTTCACAACATCTGTTCAGCTACTCATCAACATCTTGTTACCTACAATTCCAACTAAGTTGGCTTTGAAGTTTTTAGCCAAACTAACCCACCATTAACGGATTTGATGTTCCTTTACCAGTAGCCGTTTGCTCTGGGATAGATAACTCTTCATCTAAGAATATGGTGAGTTAATTACCATATAGTTTTTGGTAAACTGTCAACCATCAACGGATTTGATTTGTCTTTACCAAATACCGTTTGTGTTTGGACTAGCCAATGCTTCATTGTCATAACATGGTGCATTGATAAACCATATAGTTTTAGCAACTATCACTATCATCAGTTGTGAGTAGGCTTTACCAAGAACTGTTTTGATCTTGGACAGCCAACTCTTCACCAAGAAGCAAGAGAGTTGAGAACCCTACAATTCTTTGTAAAGATGTAAACTAAACGGATTTGATAAGTTCTTACCTCAAGCCATGGCTTGTGTACTACCAATCTCGTATTGCCTGTTAAGCATGGTGAATTGATAACCAATTGTTGTGTGGTGGATACCAACACTCAATCCCTCTCATTTCCACCATCTTAATTCTTTAGATCTAACATCATCAAGTACCATTCTTGATAAATCGTATCAAAATTCTAATGCCATATGTACTTTCTCTTCAGATTCCAATTTTTAGCTTCTAGCATTTGCATCAGTATTTCCTTTTTCAAAAGGATACTCAAAAACCTCACTGATAACTTTAGTTTTTTTTATAGTGTTAGTCTTCTCTATAACAGGTGAACGACTAATCCTTCTTCAGTCATCAATGTGTGTACCCTTGAAGAACTATGCAACTTCCAACTGACTATTTTCCATTCATGTTGTGAGTTCGAAAACTCATCGTGTTCATACTGGATTAAACATACTACAATCTCCCCCAACGAAACGTTAAATCAAAACCTCTCAGAATCTATCTTGAATATTTCATCAAAGTTTATATACACTTCTAAGTCTCTCTGTTTAAACATTAAAACACTCTTACAACGTGCAGAAAGCTTCCTTTTGACCATTACTTCTTGTCCATCATTAAGGTGTTCAGCTTGATCAGTTTGTGGTTTAGTTCCAAGACACTCTGTCTTCCATTCTTTGATAGGATATTTTCTGTCAAGTATCTCATAGTCCACTTCTTTTTCTTCATCTGGAGCTATGGTTAAGTGCAATCTTAGTTCATCATTCTCTTTGTCACTATCATCTTCAGAAGTGTTTTGAATATATCTTCTTTTCCTTGACTTCATCTTTTTCCTTGTACCAAGTTTTCTCTTTTTCTTACTTTCTTCTTCTTTGCTTTCCTCCTGAACTTCTTCTTTACTCTCCTTCTTGACTTCTTCTTTACTTTGCTCCTTGATCATTTCATCCTTAGAAGAATCAACTCTTTTCTCATTCATCTTTTTGATCAATCTTTCATCTTCAGCAGACCCAATAGATATAAAATCTTCATCTGACCTCTTAATCTTTTCATACAAAGCTTGTACTTCCTCAAACTTCTTGATTTTCAATTCAGCATGCTTGAAGTTTCCCACATGCTTTAAGTAGGTCATCATTTGATTTCTTAATTGATTCTTTGTTGGTGGTCTGTTCCTGATAGCTTCTGATCTTTGTTGAGCAAGGAACTTTCTTTGAGCAGCAATTGTGTCATGAAGGAACTTAGCTCTTTCTTCTATTGTAAATTGCTCTCTTTCTTGTTCTTGAAGCTTCTCAGCAAGAAGTCTATCTGCCTCAATCCTTGCCTTTATATCATCAAAATTTCTTATAAGAGCTTCATTTGCAGCATTTTCTTCAGCAATTCTGTTTCTCTCCTCTTCAGCTTCCCACTCTTCTTGCATTTTCCTAGCCAACTCTTCATCACTTTCAAGCTGCTTAAACTTCTTCTCAGCTTGAGGAATACCATCAGATTCACTTTCAGATTCATCCTCCTCTTCAATCTTCTTCTTCCCTTTGTCTTTTGGATCAATCTTTGGAAGAGGCTTTAATGTGAGAAGTGATCTTGTAGAGGTAGGCTTAGGTCTATCAGTTTCTTCAACATCCTTCAACTCTACACCTTTCTCCTTTTCTCTAGAAACTGCTTTGGCTTGACTCATGTTGAGGAGAACCTTAGCTATTGTTTCATCATCTCCAAATATTTTAGAAGTGGGTGTTTGAGTGGCTTGAGCAGCAATTTCTTCTTCAGTACCTTTCTTATGCCCATCAGTACTTTCCACTTGCTCTTCAGTACCTTCAATGTGCTCTTCAGTACTTTCAATATTCTCTTCAGTACCTACAATTTGCTCTTCAGTACCTTCATTGTGCTCTTCAGTACCTTCAATATGCCTGTCAGTACTAACTTTGGATCCGTTAGTACTAAATTTCTCAAAGTCAGTACTAACTCCTTCCTTGTCAGTACTAAGTACATCTTCAGTACTAAGTATTCTCTCATCAATCTCCTTGTCTTCATCCACCATTTCTCTTGTCCTCCCTTCACTCTGAGCATTCTCTGTTTCCATGTGATCAATTGTATCTTCAGGCATTTCATCAAACAGAGGATCTCTTTGAACTGATGATTCACCTTTTGCAAACTTCCTCCCTTGTTTGGATACAGACTCTTTGTGCACCCTATTTTTCTTTGAGAAACTCTTCCTTGGGAATCTTTGCTTCAATGAGACACTCTTCAGATATGCTTTATGGTGTTTGATGACAGGTTTAGCTTGCTTCTTGAGCTTTGTGATCTGAGCCTTCAAGGCTTGTATTTCCTTGGCTTGATCTGAAACCTGTGTACATAAAGATAGACAAAGATCATAGACACTTTGGATAGTCATGTCACCCTCATTCCCTGAAAGGGATTTATCACTGGATGAATGACCTCCAAGATTCTCACCAGAAGTTTCTGGGATAGAATCAGGAATAGTAGTAATGGGTGAAGGTCTTGGGGATGGGTTAGGCTGATGCTTTGAATCAGGAACTATAGGCGTGGGTAGAAGGTCCTGGTTGAAGGTCTGGGGAAGGTCTTGGGAAAGTCAGGTTGTTGCTCCAAAAAGGTACCTCACTAGTTAGCAGGAAATAATCAGGCATGACTCAATTTGGGAACTTCACTAGTGGGAGCAGGAGAGGGAGATGGTTGTCATACAATAGTCTTTGTGAGGTAGCACCCTCATCCTGAGTTGGTTGGACCAACATAAGTAACAAACAAAGGTGTAACTTTGCCTAGAAAATGTTTACCCGTCTTAATCCAATAAAAAGAAAACTTTACTAGTTAAACATTTACAAAAGTGATCTAAAGAACAAGATAATTAGCTAATTTCTACCAATAAATATAGAAATAAAAACAGGATTACATTATAAACTTCTTTCTTAGCCTCTAATGTCTAAGCATACCCATCAAAAAAATTAATTGAAAAAGTATACTTTTGATTTATTGTTACAAACAAATTACAGCTGTGGCAATATTTGTAGGAATTTGATCCCAAGAGGTACTTTTGGAACTTAAACAATGATTAATTGTGTGAAATAAAAACCTCCATTGGGGTGAAAACAAAGCTTTATTAAATGTTAACACAGTTAAATCCCCTTCATATCCCATAAGCTGAATAGCATCAAAGATAGCTTGATTTGGTAATGAGTCTATCCCATCAGCATCATCAAAAATAAGATCAGTTCGGATTGATGCCTCAGAGATAGACACAAACTTGCCAGCTACTTTGGCAGTTATGTGCCTAACATTGTTGATTGTTTTGGACTTAGCAGACGTCCAAAACTGTTCAACAAATATGGTCGAAACAACAGGACTTACAGTGAGCGCATGATAAATATAACTTCTTCGAAGAAAATCATTGACTTCATGAAACTCGACATTCCCTTCAGTCTTTTCCAAGTATGCGATCATGTTGTGCTTAGGACAGGACTCAAGAGCAGCCATGTTGCTTAGAAGAGAGAGATCGTCGGTAAGAGAGATTAGGGCTTGTAAAGAAGAATGTCAGTTAGAGAGATTGCTTGAGTAAGTGTGCGATTGAGATGGATTCTTATAGGTTTAGGAGACCTAATTTTAAAGAAAACGTTCCAATTTACACTTTGTACCCTTGGCGGTATTTTTCTCCAATGTCTCTTTAGCGGTACAAACTTTGCCCAGCGGTACTAACTTTGCATGGTCGGTACTAACTTTGTCCAAACAAAGAATGAACAATGTAAGTATCAGGAATGCTTCAGTACCATCAGTAACTCTTCTCAGTGACTCTCTAAATCTTCTTAAAGCGTTGACAAGCATCACTTCTAGTTAATATGTATCCATACACCAAAAATTTCATACAAACTATACAACTATACAACACTAACTAATTGCTAATATTTCTACTAATAGGAGTACTTACTTCTAGGGATAGTTTAAAAGCATACTAAATCTCTAATCTGAAATTGTTTGCTTGAGATGCATACTTCCCTCGTCAATAACCATACTCACCAATTTACCTGGCACACATCGCTCCATTGTTACGCATCCCCTTTGTTGTCAAACATGACATAGACTCGTCTCTTGGTGGGTCGAACCACACCGGCAAATACTCTTTGGATGGTCTACATAATCTCATGTCTTCAAAATGCTTCACAAGAGAATTCTTACTCTGAATCCAAGCACGAACAACTTGAGCAATCTTCTTACTCTCAATTTATACACACCATCTCATATTGCCTCCCGTTGACCAATGTAGCTTATGGATTTATCATCCCAATTGAAACAACCAAGAACTGAAATCGGCTAACATCAAATGCCTTGGTTAGTAGATCAGCTACATTGTCATTAGTGTGGATCTTAAGCACCTGTATGAGTTTCTTCTCATAAGCATCTCGTATGAAGTGGTGCCTAATAGCAATATGCTTTGTCTTCGAATGATATACTGGATTCTTTACAATGCAAATGGTGCTTTCATTATCAATGTAGATCTTTGTGTTCATGAAGTTGAACCCATAGTCTAACATTTGATTTTGAATCCATAAAACTTGCCCACAGCAGCTTGCAGCAGCAACATATTCGGCTTCTGTAGTAGAAGTGGCCACAATGGTTTGCTTTTTGCATTGCCAAGTAATGAGTCTCCTGCCAAGAAATTGACAACCTCCTGTTGTGGATTTCCTGTCAAGATTTGCTCCAGCATAATCACTATCTGAGTAGGATTCCAAGTCAAATGAAGACACTCTAGGATACCAAAGGCCCAGTTTGGGTTTGCCCTTTAGGTACCTAAAAATTCTTTTGACAGCACTTAAATGAGAGGTCTTTGGAGTGACTTGAAACCTAGAACAAGCACAGACTGCAAACATAATGTCAGGCCTAGAAGCAGTCAATACATTAAGGAGCCAATCATTGTCTTTAGAGATGGGTCATCAAATTCACAGGCTTCCTCATCTTGACTAAATGCTTTTGAGTCTTAATTGGGTGTACTGGCAGTCTTAATCACTTTCAAAGTAAAATCTTCTTCAGGATTTCAGAACATACTTATCCTGGCTTATAAAAATGCCATTTGGTTTCTGTTTGACTTGTAGACCAAGAAAGAAAGTGAGCTCTCCCATTGAACTCATCTAAAAAATTACCTTTTCATCAATGGCCTCAATCTAATCACACCATGACTTTCTTGTAGACCCAAAGGATGATATCATCCAATAGAATTGACCAAAATGCTATCATGTTTGTCCTTTCTTTAGAAGAGAGTTTTGTCAATTGTCCTCTTCTGTATCCATTCTTAACAAGAAGGTGGATAAAGTGCAATACCGTAGCTTGGGAGCTTGATGCAACCCATACAGTGCTTTAACCACTTTGTTGACTTTCTCTGATACTTAGGATCTAGGAAACCTGGTGGCTTGAGACTCATTTACCTCTTAATCAATCTTGCTATAGTGAAAGGCACTTTTCATCAAATCCAATTGTAGACTATAAAGCCCATATTACCAGCCAAAATGCTTAAAAAGATCCTTATGGCCTTTTTTTCCAAGCCTAGCCACAGGAGCACACCACTCATCATAGGCTATTCCTTCTCTTGCCTGTTCCTGAGCAACCAATCTAAGCTTTGTTCTGACAACCACTCCTCTTTTCATCTTCTTATTTCGGTTACACCACTTTGTACCGATAGCCTGTTTCCCATAAGCATAATATACTAGAATCCAAAACTTTTTGATATCTCAAACTGCAACAATTTTCTTGCATAGGATCAACCCAGCTTTCATCTTCAAGAGCTTCTGAAATCTTCTTAGGTTTCATGTTGAGATAGTAAACAAGCAAACAAACAATGATGAAAGTCTTATGATTGTTTTCACCTTTGCTTTTGAACATAACTAACAAAAGCATGAGCTTTCTGAAACTTTTATTTACTTTGATTCTTGTTTGTGTCTATCTGATGTTGGAAATCCTAGAATAAGTGTTGATGGCTGAGAGGGATAGATTCCTTGATGTGGGAATTGGACTAACATCACAACAGTTTCTAAATTTGTGTGAAGTCAGCCTCTGCACCTCTTAACATATAAGATGAATGTGTATAGATACCATCAGTAGTATATCATGAATATCCTCAAGTAGAGGTATTCAGAGTCATCTTCTTGGAATTGGTTTGTGTCAGAAGAGATAGTCCCTCATTGGACTGGCAGTACTAACTGTATGCTACCAGTATTAACAAGTTAGTACCGCTAGCTTAGCTGGTGTGCTAACAGTTCTAAAAATGTTAGTACTACCAGATCTTTGCAGTCCCTGCCTGAGTAACCAAGTTCTCAGTTTCTTGTTCAAGATTCTTCCTGAGAGTTTCAGTTTCCTTATTAGCTTCCTTTTCTTGCCTTTGAAGTCTTGCAAGATCATCCAGAAAGACTTGGTCTTCCTCTCTTGAAACTCCTCTCTTATCATCTAATTTTGAAGCAGATGTGTTTGTGGAAGAATAGGAATGCCATATTGGTAGTTCAAAGCAGTCTTGATCAGATTCATCTTCTTTTTCAGAATCCCATGCATCAATCTTGTCTATTGTACCTGTATTTTGGTTAGATTCTTGTTGACCTGCATGAATGTTAGCTTGATTCTCTGATCTAACATAATAATAGTTCATATAATCAGTCAAATAATCAAGGTCAAAAAGCCAAGATGGTCCTTTCCCTGCAACATTGGGTTTGTTCTCTAAGAAGTTTATGTGCAGGTTTTCTTCAACTCTTTTGGTTTCTAAATTGTATACTCTAAAAGCCTTGCTTTGTAGAGAATACCCAACCAAAAATCCCTCATCAGATTTTCCAGCAAACTTGCCCAAGTGGTCTATGGTGTTCAAGATGGTCACATGGCACCCAAAAGGTCTTATATAACTTATAATTGGTGTCTTACCAGTTAAAAGTTCATAAGGTGTCTTATTATGAGGCTTGGTCACTAATACATGTTTTAGAAAATAACAACGCAGTACTACTGTCTGCAGCCCAAATAGTATTAGGTAAAAATGAATCTGCAAGCATGGTCCTTGCTGCCTCAATAAGGGTCCTGTTCTTTCTCTCAGCAACTCCATTTTGTTGTGGAGTTCTGGCATTGCTGTATTCCCTCTTGATCCCTTTTAACCCACAGAATTCAATAACATCCCTGTTTTTAAATTCTGTTCCATTATCACATCTAATAGTTTTAACCTTTTGATTCAATTGGTTCTCTATTTGTCTTATAAAGTCCTTAAGGATTGCACTAGTTTCATCCTTAGTTCTTAAGAAAAATGTCCATCTAAATCTGCTAAATTATCAGTGATAACCAAATAATAGGTCTTATGGTTTATGGTCTGACAGATGTAGGTCCAAAATGTCCTTATGAAGAGTTGTAGGGGGTGTGGCTAATAGAGCTAACTAACTTGGCCTTACAAGAAGCTTTGTGTTGCTTTCCTTTCTGACAAGCAACACAAGTGTGGTCATTTTGAAAAGCTTTGTAGGTAACCTCTGACTAGGTTTTCCCTTCACAGGGTTTTTAGGTTTTTGAAATTTACATGACCCAACCTCCTATGCCATAAGTTAGATTCATCAGTTGTAGCCTTTGCAATTAAACAAGCCAAACCTCCTAAAGGAACAATGTTCTCTAAATTGAAACTGTACATATTGTTTTGTCTGGGGACTTTAAGTAATATTTGATTTTCATCAGGTAACTTAAAATCAGGAGACAAAACAAGACATTCAGTGTCAGTAAACAGAACCTTGTTCTTTTTGTCACACATTTGTGACACAGAAAAGAGATTGAAAGGCTGAAGTTCTTTTACAAAGCTTCCATCTTCAAAATCTAACTTACCAGTTTTTATTTTCCCTTTACCAGTAATATATCCTTTACTACCTCCAAAAGCAACAGGGCCACCATTAAATTCTTGAAAGTCAGCAAGGTAAGCCTTGTTCCCTGTCATGTGCCTGGAACATCCACTATCAATAATTCCTTTATTCTTTAGAGTTCTATGTGGATTATCCTGAACATTTAAAAGAAAGTGATTAGACTCTCTTAGGGACCCAAGCCTGTTTAGGCTTGAGTCTACCTAGTGGATCTTTAAAAGTTGAATAATTTCTAAGGCTAGATCCACCATTGTATTTGGAGAGAATATTATTATTGTATCCTGGTGTTCTCCATTTACAACCTGCTGAGGACTTAACAGTAGTGTCCCATTTTCCCCTAACAGTACTAACTTCTTTTACCTTAGCAGTATAACCCTTTTGGTTTGAAAAATTTGTTCTTAGTACTGTTGTTCTTTTGAAAGGCCTTGATGATGGTGAATGTGTTTTGTTAAAAACATTTGCTGGTCTAACACCATTCACAATGGGCTTAACAGTATTAACTTTCAGAGCAGTGCTAGTTAGTACTGTATGTCTGTTAACATTTTGTCTAGCAGTACTAAAATTGTTAGTACTGCTAGCTTTAGCAGTATTAACTGGATTATTTCCAGTTCTTGTTTGTACTGCTAAGGGAACAAATTGATTTTGTTTGTTTACCCTTTGAACATTGTTCCAAGTTGGTTTCCTCTCCCCTTTGCCATTACCCTTAGACATATTTTGTTTGTTTAGTTCAACTTGTTTAGCCAATTTTACATGATAATCACAATCTCTAATTAAATGACTAAAACTACCACAGACAAAACATGCTCTTTCAGTAAACCCATGCCCCAACTCTTTGTTGTTAACCTTAGGTTTTTGACTATGTGTAGACTGATTCTTAACATTTTCCCTAGGAGTTTTTACTTGCTTGTTAGCAAAACTAGGTGTATCAAGTCTTTTAGTTTGCACAGTCACATTCTCATCATCACTATCTGATTCATACTCCTCAATGATAGGAGCATCAGACCAAACCTTAGGTTGAACTTCTACATTTGATTCATTGACAACTGGTTCAGACACTAATTCAGAAGGTTCTGTACTAATGTTAGAGTCACAGGTATCAAGTTCAGTTGTTTGGGATTCAGATTCACTTGGTTGAGTCTTTTCTGGACCATATGTATATTGTGAGTCATCTATTTCAACATCAGGTCCAAGAGGAATTTAATGCCCTGTGTCAGTGGGAGGGGGTACTGTATTGGCATTTCCATTGTTTTAAAAGCCTTTTTTGCAAAGGTGTTGGATTTTCAAATCAACTTTTTTTGCTCTTAAAGGACACTTTGCGCAATACTTCTATTTTTCATAAACTCAAAATCCGCTAATAGATCTGTAATCACCATACCGAGCCCAAAATTTATCACTGGCTACTTTCATATGATAGTATTTACAATTCTTACCAAGATTTTTTGAAGAATGATTCCAGTTTTGTCTAATATTACTTTCTAAATCATCTTGTTCTTTTTTGAGCTTTTAGCCAACAATTTCTACTATGGTATAGTTAGGAACCATTGTTTTATCATCCTAAAATCTATTTGCAGAAATTTAGATTTTTTTTTTTGTTCAATAACGAAGTTGGACTCTTGTGCGTATGGGCAACTAACTGTGCGTTCAACACTTTCTTAAGACCTTGTGTATTGAGGCCTTTATTCTAACGTCCTAGCATCACTAAGGTTGTCTCGTTGACTGAGCCATCATATAGGTATTTTGAAGGACATATAGATAAGACTCATTTACTCATTTGAAACAGGAAAGGTACGCCTGTGTGGTCTGATTCCTAGAGTTGGTGTTTGACATGAAAGCATAGATTTTTCAGAATCTTCCTGAATGAGTTGTCCAGTAACACTTTGTCTCCATCAGTACTGTACATCAATGCTTTGAGACTATTCTTTTTGTTTCCAGTTCTACTACCCATCTTATTTTCCTGGATTCCATCGCCATACCTTCTCTCTGTTATCTTACCTTTGCTCTACACTCTCTTGCAAACTATGCACCTGTTTGTGGCTTAGTTGTGAGCATCCCACTTTGGTTTTTATCAAAGACCAACAGGTTTTTTGCTAGTCAAACTGTAGCTTTCTACCAGTCTTGTTGTAGGAAATTCTTTATTCTCATGGTAGCTCATTGCACTTCCATTTTAAACAGTTCAGGATTTCTTTCAAGGTCATAGATTCATCAAGCCTTGTCTAAGTCCTCATGATCAGTTGAGGGACAACTTGTGTTTGTTTGCAAGCAAAGGGAATATGATGATGTAGGTTCATGCTTTGATTATGGACCAGAAGTATTGCAAAACCATAAGCGGGTACTTACATCATTAGTATGCTGGTTGTGTTTCAGAAACGCAATTGCTACATTTTGCAAGTTGGAAGATGTATGCTAAGTTAGCCTTTTTACATAATTTTCAAGGACTCTCTAGATTGTTTGTACAAAGTCATAAAAAATGAGACTGCTCCATTCTGTTTGTTCCTCATAATTAAGGAAAACTTGAACCAATTAGAAGGTAGAGATCTGTAGAAAGTTTCTTAGTTGCATTTCAGTAGATACACGTGCTCCATGAATCTCTAACATCTGAGAAGACTTTGGGAATACTTTCATAGCCTTTGTGGGAATCCCACTGTTTTGGTTACAGGGTAAGCCTTCAAATGTTGCTTCAGATGTACTTCTGCATTCTTTTTGGATTCATCATTTCCACCTCAAAATCTTGGATTTGATGGCATTCTACATTTCTTTTGTCATAGTCATATCATATGGAATTTAGCTAGCTTGATCTTCTAGTATGGCGCATGTAGAAGGGTGTGAGTGTGAGGCTTTTATTTCTCTGTTTCTGGCCACTATTTCTTCTGCTGTTTTAGGAGGCAAATTATAATGTGTCGTATGATATCAGTTTTGTGACTGACACAGGAACATTTCCCAGTTTAGATGTAACCTCTCCAAATTAGATAGTCTGTGCTGTGCCAAAATAGTTGTTTATCCTTTATAGCCCATATATAAATATTCACCCGTTTTGGAAAGGCAGCTGATGGTTGAGACTGTATGAGGAGTTTGTTGTGTCGGTGTTTGTTTCTTGTTGATGGTGGAGGTTGTGTTGGTGGTGTGATTCTCAGTCTTGTGTTCCAGACTGTTTTAGTTTTGTGGTGGAGAGGAATAAATGGTTTTAATCGGGTCTTCTTATTCAGAGTTTCTCAATCGCTCTGATACCACTTAATGGTCCTGGTTAACTGAATGGGATCTTTGCTAGAGGCTAGGTAGGATGATAGCCAAGATGACATATATACAACTAACACTTACAAACTATTTTACTAGCATTTCATAAACTAATTTACTATCATACATAAAACAACTCACTGTCATTTTACGAACTAAGATGCTTCCATCTCATAAACCATTTTGCTATCATTTATAAACAGATTCGTTATTATTTTATAAACCAAGTTACCATCACTTATAAACCATTCAACTATTAATTTACAAACTAATTTACCATATAAAAACTATTTCGCTATTATTCTATAAACTAAGTTAGTATCATTTTAACAATTATATTTTCACCATCTTATGAACTACCTTCTTGATATTTTATATACTATTTTGCCATCATCTTAAAAACCACGTTACTATCATCTTATAAAATCATTTTGTTTTTACATTGTGGAACCATTTTGTTTTCATCACATAAATTATTTTACTATCACCCCATAAGCTATTTAGCTATTGTCTTGTAAACCATCTTACGATTTTCTCGCAAAGCATATTATTGTTATCCTATAAACTACCTTGTTTCCATCTTGTGAATTAATTTGTCATAGTATAACACTATGTTTATGCTGCTATATGCATAACATTATTTTGACGAAAATGAGCGTTTCATTGTTAGTCCTGAGTTATACATAGCCTGATCACTTATGTATAATTCAGGAAGAACCATGCCATGCTGAGAAGTAGTTACCTTAAAACTTTTGTCAAAATCAATTCTCTACGTATATCCCCGAAAAGCAAGGTTTTTGTGTGCATGTTCATAAAACGTGTTTATCACGAGAAACTGAATTAGTAATCATAGTAACTAAGTAGACTTTTACTCCACCTTACTGCATAGACTTGACATCATCTCACACCAAATCCTAAGCCGAAAAGTCGAGACGCGTCGCTAGTCACCCTAGGACGAACCACCAACAAGTTTAACCGTCATCAAGGAATTTACTAAATCATCCATTCAAAATCGACGTAATACCGTAAAACTTTAATAGTTGTGACGCCATCATAGGTAGAGATTCGTATCACCCTGGAAGGGCAAGTATCGTAGCTGGTGCTCTAAGCTGAAAGAAACGAATAAGGCCACTAAGAATCAAGCTTTGGTCACACCATAAATTTTAACCCGCCGCCACAAATCTTGAACGCTTAAACAGAAGCAATTAAGAAGGAGAATGTTAAGAACAAAAATCTTTATAGTATAAATAAGGAGTTGAAACCCATACCGATGATACTCTCTACATTGAGAAAACGAAGTTAGTTACCACGTTTTAGGAGGATTAAGGTAAGTATTTCAAAACAAGTACCCGCACCTCTTCGCCGACCCCACACCTTCATTAAGTACCACGTCTTGAGATTTGGGGACAAAGCTCTTTTAACGAGAGAAGACTGTGACAATCCGTATTTTTAGGTCATTTTACGACTATAAACTTTCAACTATTTAGCTTTTATATT
>BQNB010051100.1:0-12500 GCA_026074375.1 Tanacetum coccineum
AATGGAGGAAACAGAGGAAATGGAAATGGAGGAAACAGAGAAAACGGAAATGGAGGAAATAGACACAGAAATGGGAATCATGGTATGAACTATAGAGGTTTCATGTCGGTGGCTAGGGAGTGCACTTTCCAAGACTTCTTGAAGTGCAAGCCACACAATTTCTCTGGAACTGAAGGCGTTATCAGATTGACCCACTAGTTTAAGAAAATGGAGACTGTGTTCAATATCAGTAATTGTCCATCGAAGTACCAAGTGAAATATGCTACATGCACACTGCAGGACAGTGCTTTGACTTGGTGGAACTCTCATAAGAGAACCATTGGTGTTGAGGCTGCATATGCCATGAATTGGGTTGAACTAATGAAGTTGATGACAGAAGTGTACTGTCCAAGGAATGAAATCCAGAGGATGGAGACTGAATTGTAGAATATGGCCGTGAGAGGAAACGACTTGACTGCTTACACTCAAAGGTTTCAGGAGTTGATTTTGTTGTGTACTAGAATGGTCCCCGATGAAGAAGACAGGGTGGAAAGGTTTATTGGAGGTTTACCGGACAACATTCAAGGGAATGTGATTGCTGCGAATTCAGCCAGAATCCAAGATGATATACGCATTGCTAACCAATTGATGGACAAGAAGGTCCAGTGTTATGCTACAAGGAGTGTTGAGAATAAGAGGAGGATGGAGAGTAACCTAAGGGATAACCGTGGACACCAACCACCATTCAAGATGTAAAATACTAGTGGGCAGAATATGGCCAGAGCTTATATGGCTGGGAACAATGAAAGAAAGGGGTATGCTGGGCCACTACCCTACTGCAATAAGTACAGGTTGCACCATGAAGGGTTGTGTACTGTGGAAAATGAAGCAATGTTGGACATCAACAAGGAAATTGTTAGGCGCTGCTATTGCTCCAAACACTTAGAGGGGCCTCCATTTGGAAATCAGCAGTGTATTATTTGTTATGAGTGTGGAAGACCAGGGACTTTCAGAGGTATTGTCCTAGAGTGAGAATCAGAACATGGAAACCAGACACGAAAACAAGAATGGAAACAAGACTTGGAAAACCCGACTGGAGGTCACGAAGCTACGGCGAAAGCTACGCCATTGGCGTAGGAGGAACAAACCCTGATTCCAACTTGTTCCACGGGTACGTTTCTACTCAATAAATGTTATGCTTCTAGTTATTCGAATCGGGTGCCGAGAACCAGTTTATAGTGTCGACTACCTTAGAGCTTTGCTTGATGTTGACCAATCAACCACATTAGACACCAGTTAATGCCATAGAAACATGCCGATGTAAGAATTTCAAACAAATATTATTCTTAAAAGGTTGCAACGTTGAGATATAGGTCCATCCGTTCGACATAGATCTAATGCTGTAAGCTTGGTAGTATTTTGACGTCATCATTGGTATGGATTGGTTGGCAAAGTACCACACGTTGCTCGTCATTGTGCCGAGAAGGTTGGTTCGTATTCCTAGCAAATGAGGTGTTGATAATCCAAGGTGATAATTGCGAGAAGCGAAGTAATTGAATATCATATCGTGCACTAAGACCCAAAAGTATATTGAGAAAGGATGTCAGTTTATCGGCACAAGTTACGTCCAAGAAAAGCTGAGGATAAGTCGAAGAAGCACTTGAGGACGTACCCGATCGAAGGGAATTTCCTGGACAGTCTTTCCAGAAATCTGGCCTCGGATTACCGCCTGCTTACAAGTTGAATTTCAAAATCGATTAGTGCCCATGGTGTTGCACCTGTAGTCACGAGCACCATATCGATTATGTAACACCCCCAAAATGAGTTACGCAGCGGAATAAGATCCGGCGTGTTACTTCAAGATCAACAGCACAAGATAATATAAAACGACAACAAAAATTCATTTAAAAATGATACATTGATTTAATCGCAAGAGTTTTTTACACCAAGCATATAGCTTTAACTTGTTCCTTTGTTTTAAATATTACAAAAGTTACAATAACATTTCCCAAAAAATGATGCACGTAAAGCTTTAAGCGTGCAATACAAAATGTAACCCAATGCATCCTTGGCACCCGCGTGCCTATTGACCACGCTGAAAACATTGCTTAAACGTCAACAAAATTGTTGGTGAATTCATAGGTTTATGTATTTAAAATTATGCAGGATCCGCAAGACTTTCCCCTGATGTCATTAACAAACCAGATTACATTACACTAAGCCCATGACACTGAAGCTCGACCGTCTTGTTTTTCGCATAAAATATTGCTACTCAACCCGCAATGATTCTCACCCGAAACATCCCTGATTTCGACATGCTATAACGTTCGTTCCTGTGATAGCTAACACCCGAACGGAGATCGTTCCCAAATAGATCTATTAAATAACATTCGTGCTCACATAATGTAATTCCAATCTACATCTATGCAATTGATAGGTCATGATAATGGGCTTGAACTTGGGTTAATCGATACTTAGGCAAACATGTAATCATGAAAAATATCCACTTGCGTCCAATTTTTGTAAAACAAATCAATGTTTCCACCCTCAAATAATAGTAAAATCTGTAAAACTGTAAAAAGTGGTGGGCTATGAACTCACCTCAAGTGAGTATCTGAATAATTTATATCAAGTGTAGGGAATGCGTTCACACGATTATTCCCCCCGAATGCAACCTAATTCAAATTAAGATCGTATAATACCGAGTACTTTAATTAAAACATTTTATATAATCCATAGTTGTACTTCTACTACATCGTCCGGGCCTATCATAATTTAAGAGGTCCTGACATGACGAAACGAGGATAGGATACATTAAATCGAAATCCAACAACTCCGTCGATACGCCATCCGAAAGCCTCATTAATGAAACTCTTGTAACACCCCCAAAAAAATCAGGACAACGCAGCGGAATGGTAACATTGGGGTGCTCCTTATCAGGCACAAACACAAGTCACGGGAAAACGACACTCAAAAGAGACGTTTTATAAAATGTCCACATTCAATTTAATAAAAATGTCAAGTTACAACAGTTCCATTAAATCGTAATTAAGAAAACATTGTCAAAACGTTTTGTCAAATAGTACTCAAGTTATTAAGCTTCAAAAATATATATATCCGCGCGAACACGAATGCCCCCATGCCCACTAGCAAAATAGTAAACATAAAGTAAAATACTTGCTAAAACGTCAACAATAATGTTGGTGCATTCATTAGGTTTAAGTGAAAAGCAAAATTGAAATAATTTTAAGAAATATTTCAGAAGAAAAGCAGACGTTACGACATTTAAAAGTTTATTTTCCGAAATCCAAGTAGTGATTCATAAAATCAAGAAGTATTTATAAGTGGACCACCAAGATCAAGTAATAGTTGACTAAGTACATATTCCGAAGATCCAAAACAAGTAATGTAACAACGAAAAAACACATATCACAAAGTCAAGATATATTATTGCACTAAGCTCATGACACCGAAGCCCTGAACTAGATTTTTGCCCCAATCAGAATATAGAGCTTGCCAACAACCTAACATCTCTCAATGTTTAAATGCACCCGATCAACTAGTGACCCAAGTAAGGGTGGGGTTGTTCGTCCCGATAGAATTCTATCCATAACACCAACAGCGCTCACTAAATAGCAATTAACGTTCATGATAATAGGGCCTTGCAACGGCAATAAGGTACTTAGGCATTAATAAATTCAGCAGTAATCTGGATAGCATACACTTTGAAAAACACTTGTGTCCGATTGTAAAACGAGCATGTATTCCCCTCGCGGGTTTATAAAACATTGAAAAGATTGAAATGCGAGACTATGAACTCACAAAGTATTGAAAGGTAATTGTACTGTAGTAAAATATACAAGTTTGTAAACGAGCATGTATTCCCCTCGCGGGTTTATAAAACATTGAAAAGATTGAAATGCGAGACTATGAACTCACCTCAGCAAACGGTGAATCGGTAATCAACGAGGAGAATAAAGTAACCGAACGACTCTAACCGCGACCTAATTATAAGACGCGCTTTAGAACGAGAAGTAAATCACGAAACGTTGTATATAACGTTTATAATAGAAATAGACATCCATATGTGTTTGTGCTTTACTTTATTTAACAAAAACGTGTCTTTACGAACTCATTAGGTTTATATAAACGTTACGCCATTCTTACGAAAAGTTGCCATTTTCAGAAAGTTACTATTTATAAAAGTTTTCCGTTTTCAGAGTCCCGACACCCTGAACATTAACGTTGCCTAATAATAATAGTTGTTAAGTCCATTTCACGCCTAGACGCTCGAAGGTATATTAAACGTCTAAGTTTCCTTTTTTTTTTTTTCTAAAGTGACTTCACGTTTATTACAAACTTTCTATTTTTAGAAACATCAAACGCCTTTCCGAAAATATGTCCATGACAATTCTAATGTTTCTAGTTAATACATAAGTGTCGCTATATGTTTCGCCAAGGTTTTTAATGCTCAAACAACCCTGAAAGTGTCCGAAAACCCGTTTTAGAAATCCAAACAGCAAGCACTTTTTAGTGTATTTCACAAAAATCAATTTTTCCGATTTGTGGTAAAAATATCTCTCATTTTTGACTTTTAAGCTAAACGGTTCGCGACTTTATAGTAAAATCTCATTCCGGACAACTTTCGTGTTTTATACTTGAGCCGATTCGGAGCCGAAGGGCTCCGAATCGCCCGATTTAGCTGCTGATCTGGTCATTCCATTTTTGCCGAAAAATGTTTCGAGTTTCATTTGGTCATAACTAGATCATTTTAAGTCCGATTTTAACGTTCTATATATCGAAACGACCGGGGAATTATATACTACCATATTCTTAGCCTTTTAACACCTTAAGACATTTTTTTTATCATCCCGTATCCCGCTTTTCAATTTCGGACAGATTGCATATTTTATCAAATCACTTTCAAAACCAATTCAAACTTCACCATAGTGCCTAATCTAATCCTAATCCTCATCCAATACTAATCCAACATCAAATCCACACTTATAACTATTCTAATCTCATCCTCATCATTGTTGCAACACGCAAATCAACTCATCCCCGCCTTAATCATAATATGTATTTAAGGAAATATAAGACTTCATTAACTTTGACACTTAATTCATTTCTTTTCGAAAAAACAACACAAACACATGGATTTAAACCAAAAGTATAAGAAAATCAAGGAATCAAAAAGAGGTTTAGGAATAAGCTTACAAATGATGATGAATAAGCTAGAAATCAATAAATCTTGAAAAGGAGGGGGAGGGAAAAACCGCGAGTGGGGGCGAGTGGTGTAGATGGTCGGGTAGATCGGATGACGAGGAAGCTTTTTGAAGCTCACTGAAAAACTTCACCGGAAAAGTTTTTCGGCGGCGGCGCCATGGTGGCCGGCGGCGACAGGGTGGCCGGCGGTGGGGGAAGGTGGGGAGAGGGGAGAGAGTTTATTATATGTGTGTGTGTGTATAAGATATGTAAGTGAAAAAAAATATATAAACTTTTTATTTATATATAAAACTTTTAAAATGAATTAAAAATTGTATAATAGTTGAGGGTTAAAAGTGTAATTTTTTATTATACTTTTGTTAAAAAGCGGTTCGAGACTCGTT
This sequence comes from Tanacetum coccineum, assembly GCA_026074375.1. Taxonomy (NCBI): domain Eukaryota; kingdom Viridiplantae; phylum Streptophyta; class Magnoliopsida; order Asterales; family Asteraceae; genus Tanacetum; species Tanacetum coccineum. The sequence goes on from BQNB010051100.1 coordinate 5,589, forward strand.
TGGGCGACTTAACTAATGATTCGACGCGCGAAACTTGCGCCATTGTTTTCCAAATCATTTTTCTGATAAAAATGAGTATTTAGTTGATAGTATTTCATAAATATATTTTTATAACATTTATAAAAATATTTGTTATTTATCTAGTGATAAAATAAATTTTAACTCGAATTATTCATTTATATTTTTCCGATAAACTTTATCCGTAAAATGAATTTTAACTTCAATAATTGCGTTTTTAATAAACGTTTTCGATTAACAATATAATTAATTTATTAAATATTTTTATTTAATAAATTATGATAATTAAATATAAATTTAATTATTTTGGGTCGGCACGCGTTGTGCTCAAAATTTTGCGAGGACATTTAAGTCACCTTCTGACTGTTTTCGGATCTCGGTCAAAACTAAAAAGTTGTCAGGAATGTCGTTTTACATCAAATTGCTTTAGAGTCCGAGTTGTGAAAACGTGATTTAGTGGTTCGTTTTTAATACGTCAGCTTATAAATAACATAGATCTTTTTCGTTTTCAAGTCGAATAAGTTAAAAATAAATTTTATAATTTGTTTCTAAATGTATCCAAGTTGTCTAATTTTACTATGTTACGTAAGCACCTTTTTTTTTACTAAATAATACAAAGAATGTACTAATCCACACTATTGTATACACAATTAAGGATTTCTGTTTTTTTTTCTGACGTGGCATAGTTGACTGACCCGTTGTTTTTTTTTAATAATCAAAATTGATTTTTTTCAACAAAGATATAATAACATTGATTTTTTTCCCAGAACAATCACCCATTTTCTCTTACTCTCATTTTCAACACCACTGAACAAACACTCATTTTCTCCCCTCCTTCAGCCAACCACCAGTCCGACAATCACCAGCAGCTACTTCTTCCCCCACAACCTGGCCTACCCAAACCCATCACTTCATCGCTACCACTATCACTACTACTTATTATATTTCAAAATTCCTTTATGAATCATGAAGCATGATTAAACAAAATACCAATCTAAAAATCCCAAGATCTGAGATTAATACATACAAAAAAGAACAGATCGTGATGGCGGTTGTGGTAGGGGTTTACGCTGATGGTTGATATGCTGGTTTCCGGTGATGGTGGTTCAAAAACATGATGGCTCGATGCATAAAAAACGTGCGTATATAAGAGGTCTATGCATACAAAAACGTGATGGGCCTGATGGCTAATGGTGGTTCTTGATCTGAGATCTATGCATACAAGAGCATGATGATGCTGTGGTGGTTTCCGATGATGGTGGTTCATGGTTGACCCTGGTTATGTTGCGACAGTGGTTTGGGTTTTCGAAGGCGGTTGTTGTCGATGTGCTATGACTAACAGATGATTGATTTTGGCTTTTGGCTTTTAGTTTATCACTAAAATAAGATTTGTGTATTTGAATGTGTCTATGAAGATAAAACATGGAGGAGCCAATGGATGTGGTTGTGTTTATGTATTGAGGTCTGCCCACCCAAAAGTAAAGGTTTGATAAGTAATTTGGGGAAAAAAATAAAGGAGTCAACGAAATAAGAACGGGTTATGCAAATATGAACGGAGTCAAAGGTTCGGTCAATATGCCACGTCAGCGAAGAAAACGGGAATCCTTAATTGTGTATACAATAGTGTGGATTAGTACATTCTTTGTATTGTTTAGTAAAAAAAAAGGTGCTTACGTAACATAGTAAAATTAGACAACTTGGATACATTTAGAACAATTATCCCAAATAAATTATAAACGACAAATATGTAATAATAAATATGATTTATTATTTAAATATGTTTCGAAAATTGACGGTTGTTACAAAAGAACCCAGATCACCCCTTTACTGCTGCTTTTGACAGCAGCCTCGAACACCTATTAAAAGTGTCACGGCGTATGTTAATAGTGATAATTTTGGAATGTATAAGACTTTCTAATAGGAAAGTTGTTTCCAGTCTGCTTTTCAGGCTTTACATACTTTGAGCAAACACTGAGAACGTACCTGAATAATTCCTTTAGTTATGAAGTCAAATGGCATGGAGGTGTGACCCAACCTGTAGGCATAAACAAAAGTGCACATTTACCATCTTTAGTTGGTAAAAGTGTCTTCATCTTTTAAAAGAGACGGAAAAAATATATTGACATATAAAACAGTAAATTTCCAATGTGTAAACTAAAGTATGATCCATATAATGTGCTTTCTGTGATCATACTTGACACGTCAAAGTTATTTTTTTGTACAAATAGCATTTCAAGTCATACTTATATAGACTGATTGCCAACTCAGTTATCACCCTCTATCGAAGAAATAAAATTATAAAACGTCACAAAGTAGGAAAAAAGTACTTTTTTCAGCTGACATATAGAGCTTAAATTACCAGAAGAAGACTGGGAGCTCGGTGGAGTTGGAGCTTGAAGAGTAACTTCAGGAAGTTGCAAGCATAAATTCCTGCCAAAACTGCAAGATGCAAAGTTACATTATATTAAAAGGATTACCGTGTTTTAGAAGTGCAAATAAAAAATGGGTGTTCGTGCTACATACCTTATGCTGTGTGAAAAGAAAAAAGAAACCCATTAAACCGACATATACCTCTCAAATTTTTGTTTTAAAGATCACTATCAGACATTAACAACAGTAAATGGATTTATATTTTTTTTTTTTAGTATTCTAATAATTACTTAGTCTAATTATAACAAAAAAAACTGTTTGGGGTACTCACATAACTTGTAACAAAGTTATTGTAGTTAACGAAATTGGTATAGGACCTGTTAATGCGTTGTTGTTGAGACGATTGTCCTCGCAAGGAAAAAAGGACAGAGAGACAAACCAAGATTTGTACTAAATGCTCAATAGTTCAAACTTAATCAGTTAAGGAATAGACTTGCCAACTCAGGCTACTAACAGAGACATGTTTAGATGTTGTCACTTTGTATATCGATTGGATTTCCTTATTTTCTCTTTGTTAGAGGTATAAAATGTATCAATATACCAATACTTAACACAACTGTTAAGAACAAACTCTCAATCAAACACCTGTAGGCATAAATAGAAGTGCAACATTCTATTTCACCAGGGTTTTGAGAAAGATATTATGAAGACGCATGAACCTAACTAAAATACTAATTATTGGGTTTTTGATATCTAGTGTTTACCTCAACTATTGGCTCCTTTATAGAGGTTGCGCTGTATTTTTTGCTTATGCCTTCAACTACATCATTCCTACACACACAACAACATTTAGAATACATAATTGTAAAAGTGATAAAAGCAAGTTTCGAGAACCAATAGCACCCCTTTTGACTATTGCTGAACAAAAAGAATCAAACATTAAACAACTATATGACCAACCCCGAGAATTTCATTCAATAAATTTAACCTTTTCCGTTAGTAATTTGAATTTTTAAAAGTTTCGTTTAGCTTTTTCGTTTAACCGGGAAGTTCCCTCCTTAATTTTCTGAGAAGCGTCTCCGGAGCGAACCGTGACACCCAAACGTTGTAGTAATTTTAGCAATCAGCACGTTTTTATGTTTTTAGGGCAATATCAAAAATTCATAATTTCCGTGAATACCGAAACTCTTCGCTTACTTACGTGTTCCGTGGAATTTAAACTATACTTTGTCATCCATGCAAGCCTTGTAAATTAATTCATATTGAGCACTAGTGATCCTAAAATAATTGAGACCATTTTGGTCCCCCTTGTGGCTCACATACACGTCCAAACCAACAACATACAACATTGGGATACCATTTTGCACATTTGAATCACCTAGACAACATTCCAACAATTTGGGAAAAGAACTAGTACTAGAAATCATATGATAGGTGGATCATTTTAGTCCCCTCTTCCCTTGTCTCTTCTTACCGTGACCACCACAACACATACACACACCTTTGATGTGTGAAATTCTTCCTTAAATGCATTGGTTGCTTCTTATTTCTTGCATACATTTCACATATACAAGTTTCATTCTCTTTTGCTCTTTGTCTCTCTCAAAACCCACGAAAATATATACACACATACAAAATTCATACATTTTCCATCTTTGATCAATAACTTTTGAAGACTAGTTGAAGGTTTGATCATTTAAGATCATTCGGGTATAAAATAAACAACGTTTGGGTTGTTCTTGATCTTTGTTCTCTAAAAATCATTTTTCTTTGTAAGTCTTCAAATCCTCAAATAACTTGCACTTCCTTACTCCTTTTGATGCATAAACCTTTGTTATACAACTTTTTTGTAAAAAGAATGAAATTTGAAACTACAGTAAGCCTTAAAAAAGGTTATACGTTATGGTCGAAGTTATAAAAAATAAATATAAGGAAATCATAGTTTTGTGATCGTGGTTATTTTCATGTGATAATATTTGTACTTTTGAGCTTATTGTATTCGGCTTATATTTGTGAGCTTATTTGAGAGCTTTTTATGTTATTGAGCTTATATTAGTATAGTATACAAGCCCGAAATAAATGAAAAATAAAAGAAATATTGTTGTGACTTATTTTTTTGTAACTTAGTCTTATTTTGGATATTTTTAGTTTATTTTTGAAAGAATGAAGCATTAAGCTATTTGACTTAACCCATAAGATCAAATAAGGCTTAATGGGCAACAAGCCCTCTCCACCACAACATAAGCCCGCCAAGCTTGTACTCATATTATGGGTTTGGCTTGTTATAGTATTGGCTTTATTATAAAGCTTTTGAGAGCTTATTGATGAACCTAGAACTTGTTTGTTATATTTTTAGTATATCAGACTTATTTATTTCATACTTTGGTGTTTTAAAGGCTTATTAGGCCTAAAAGCCCAATAAGAGTTTTAGTGACTCGATTAGACTTGTTTTAAATGGAAAACGATTGTATAGAGTTTGTAAATTGTAAATTGTGATTTGGAAGTGGTTTGAAATTGGTTTTTGATAAAGTCTCTACGACTTTGAAAAAATGAGTAAACACGAACGGGTCATGTGCCGTATTTTGTAAATATAAAGATATAACATAGAAATTATTTATGAAAAAGAAATAATAAAAGTTTTGACTAAATTACTTAACGATTTAGAAATGTATAAAATTATAAATAACAAGTTTATTTATACTGTTAATATAATATAATAAGAATATTTATATAATTATATATATTATTATAAACGTACTTACTACATCTTAAGGCTTTTCATAAAAATCGATCACTACGATTGTTAATACACAAATAACGTTTACAAAAAATGAATAATAAGCATTCATGCATCAATCACATACGTTAACTTTCCGAGACTAAATTGGAAACCCGTATTCTTCTAGGCCATACTCCGTAATACCATCGATCTTTTCGAGTACCCTACAATTTTTGACGTACTCTTTACCGTTATCATCATAGTGAGTTTTTCATACCCAACTCTTTACTCATTTTGAATAAATGTTTTATAACTTGGGGTGAGAAATATTTCTTGTTTTTAAAACTGGATACAAGTACTATACGTGAGATATCCCTATTTACGTGTTGACCTAATTAGTGGTAAGACCACTATTCCGAACTATCATGAACTGTCCTTTCTAAGACCGGGGTACCGGTTAATGGGAGCGCAGTGAATAAATAGATCTTATTGGGACTAACTATCCCTATCCGGTGAGTATCGCTCACTACCCACGGGCTTACCCGATAAACGAATATAAGTCATGATAAAACAGTTAGGTCTTTGGTCGGAACCTGTAGGGCAAGCAAATACTTATAGCAATGTGCATGCTTTTTCCATATTACTTTCAGTGTCATGACTTAAGTGCAACGTAAATACCTTTTTTTATGTTAATTGTATCTCCTATGACTGTCACATACGTTTTGATATCTTGTGATCCACTATAACAACGTTTGAACTAAACCTATGAATTCACCAACTTATGTTTAAAAAAAAAAACCCCCGTTTAGTATTTTTTAAGCAAGTTTTTCTAGGTGCTTAGCATGGATGTCTTGCATGACTTATGTAAGTCTATGCCTGACCGCATACCAAAAAATTTATCTATGCTCCCAATTAAATATCCGTTGTTGAACTTATTAAAGCTTCCACAGTTTAACTTTTGAGTCTTTTAATTTGATCGATGTAAGACTTATTATTATTTTGAATTTATGCAACGGTGTTTATTTTTAAAACGTACCTTAGAGGTCGTTTTTTATGCTTTGTACTTGAGATATTCGATAACGTCACGCCCCCGGACGCTAAATTGGACAGGACCCTATTTTGAGGGTGTGACAGATTGGTATCAAGAGCCAAGTTATCATAACCAGGTAGAATAAACTTGGTATGGACAATAACTAAGTAAGTGATCCTACGTGATTATGATGCCTTACGTGATTTTACCTAGTATTTATAACAATTTAAATACTACTCTACTTAAATAATATATAAGTACAAAATACTAGGTATAAACTAATATGACTATAATATTTCTCATTTCCTCCCGTCATGACTATTGATGATTCGCGCATTCATTCGTTCATTCTGCATTCATCCAGTTACCCATTCACCCGTTCATATGTTTGCATCATGCATGGTTGATATAAAGATGATTTATATAAAATTTGCTTGTGCAGGTCATGGCTATTTCAGTTATCTCAGTTTCTTCGTATCATCAGAGGATACGTGGGACACCTCCTGGAGAGTCATCTTTTCGGTACAATCCTACCACCTATCCTACACCACACTATGATTACTTCCCACCCATACTCAACTAACCCTACAGTGATCTCCCACAGAGATACCTTATCATATCACCGACTATACCACCACCCCCAGACAAACACCAGCGTCTCCTGATTACACTCCTGCATCTGATACAGAAGTCTATCCATCTGAGGATCATCACAGACATATACCCACCATTACCAGCTATCTCGACCATTATAGCCCATCGGCTGATGACACCA
>BQNB010051100.1:17500-25213 GCA_026074375.1 Tanacetum coccineum
AGACTTGCCTGACCTGATCCACCTAGTTGACATGTTAAGTTTTCAAATCGCCTGAGGTCCCCTGTGCGCACCTTCACGAGCCCCGTATCGAGTTAGCACCAACAGAAAGCAAGAGCTTTCCACTCAGTTACAAAAACTTTTGACAAGATTTTAATAAGACCCAATTCTCACCTTAGGGAGCATCCGTTTGTTTGTCAATAAGAAGATGGTTCTTTTCGATATGTATCGACTACCATGAACAAACAAACTTACTTGAAGAACCGATACCCACTTCCGAGATCGATGACTTTTCGAATCAACTCCAAAGGGTCAAAGATCTACTCTAAGACGACCTGAGATCGGTTATCATCAACTCAAGTTCGTGAGAGACATTCAAAAATAGCATTTATGACTCACTATGGTTACTACGAGTTTTTCTAGGTACTTGCCATTTGCTTAACTAACTCACCGGCAGATCATGGATTTAATGAAACGGGTGTGCAACCATATCTTGATAGATTCGGATCGAATTCATCGCTGATAATTTGATTTACTCAAGAGCAAAAAGGAGCACGAAGACACCTAAGTTGATTTGAGTTATTGAATGAGGAAAATTGTTACGCCAAGTTTTCAAAGTGTGAGTTTTGGCTATCAAAGGTAAAATTTCTTGGTCACGTGATTGATAGTGAAGGTATTCACGTTGATCCCGCTTAGATTGAGTCTATCAAGGATTGGGCGTCACCCAAGACACCCACCGAGATTCGTCAATTTTTAGGTTTGGCCGGTTACTACCGACGATTTATCAAAGGTTTCTCAAAAATTTCTAGGTCTATGATGAAGTTGACTCAGAAAAGCGAGAAGTTTAATTGGGGAGAAAAGGCAGAGGCTGCGTTTTTAACTGTTAAACAAAAACCTGTGCATGCGCCGATTTTGGCTATACTTAGGAAAGTGAGAACTCGTGTATTACTGCGTGCCTTCACATAAAAGGGTCGGGTGTGGTTTTTTGGATGCATAAGGAGAAGGTCATAGCTTACGCATCTCGCCAACTCACGGTTCAATGATAAGAACAATACACCCACGACCTAGAGCTTGTGCAGTATTTTGCCTTGAAGATTGGTAGACTCTATCTGTATGGTACAAAGTTGCATTGTGTTTAACTGATCACAAGAGTTCTTTGCAACACCTTCTCGATCAAAGATCGAAACATGAGACAATGACGTGGTTAGAGTTTTGAGCGACTATGCCTTGATGATTCAAGATCACCTAAAAAAAGGGCGAACGGTGGCTGATGCCCAAGCCAAAGAGAGAAGTAACACTACTAGTCTGACCTAAGTTTATGACTAATAGTTAAACCTTGCCCTAAGCAATTTTTAGTCCTTTTAAAATCGAAGCTAGAAAAGAAGAGAACTTCATCAATGAAGATTTGCATGGCATGGTTAACAAGCTAGAACCTCGTGCTGACGGAACATTATGTTTGAACAACCGAAGTTGGATTCCACTCTACGGTGATTTGAGAGCTTTAATTATGCATGAATTCCATAAGTCAAAGTATTCCATTCATCCAGAACAATAAGATTACCAAGACATAAGAAGAAGTATTGGTGCCAACATAAAAGGTAGCAACTTACCACTTAAGTCAACAAGTGTTTACGTGAACGACGGTTAAGATAGAAGATATCAGAAACCATCTGGTTTGTTGGTTCAACCAGAGATCCCACAATGGAAATGGGAGAACATAACAATGGACTTTGTGACTAAACTACCGAGGACAGCGGCTGAGCAAGACACGATTTGGGTAATCGTTGATCGTCTCACTAAATCTGCTCATTTCTTGCCTATGAGAGAAGATGACACGTTAGAAAAATTGACGAGACAATACTTGAAGGAAGTAGTCTCAAAGCATGGAGTACCGGTTTCGATCATCTCTGATCGCGATGGAAAATTTACTTCACATTTTTGGAAGTCACTACATAAAGCATTAGGTGCTCGATTGGATATGAGTACAGCCTACCATCCAGAGACCGATGGTCAGAGTGAGAGAACCATTCAAACGTTAGAGGATATGTTACGTGCCTGTGTACTAGACTTTAGAAAAGGTTGGGATAAACACTTACCGTTGGTAGAATTTTCATATAACAACAGTTACCATACCAGCATTAAGGCTGCTCCGTTTTAGGCGTTGTATGGGCGCAAGTGTTGATCACCCATCTGCTGGGCTGAAGTTAAAGACAGTCAGCTCACTGGCCCAGAGATCATCCACGAGACAACCGAGAGAATAGTTCAAATCAAGAGCCATATCCAAGCCGCCCATGATCGTCAAAAGAGCTCTGCCGATGTAAAACGAAAACCTCTTGAGTTTCAAGTAGGAGATAAGGTCATGTTGAAAGTATCTCCTTGGAAAGGAGTGATACGTTTTGGCAACCGGGGAAAGTTGAACCCTCCAGATTATGTTGTTGAGGCCCTTCATCTTGTTCCTCGTCTTCATTCCCTGGATTTTCCTTAGTATGAGGATCCACAGTTGGTTCGACCCTACTGCCTTGAAGTTCCACCTCAAACTCAACTTCCTTCCCAGAATATGCAGCACCAGCACCCTTGAGAGTATCCTTATACATAAGGCTCTCATTAAACACCACATCCCTGCTTATGATTATCTTTGATTTGACATCATCTAACCTCCATAATTATGTATCCCTTCACACCATCAGGATACCCCAGGAATATGCATTTTATAGCTCTAGGCTTGAGCTTCCCCTAATTCACGTGTGAATAAGCAACGCAACCAAATATCCTTAACATCTCGTAATTCGTCGGATGTCCTGACCATAAATCCATATGTGTCTTCTTCTCCAATGCTGTAGATGGAGACCTATTGATCAGATATGTTGTCGTCACCGTTGCTTCTGCCGAGACCGAATCTGGCAAACCAGACTGAATCAGTAAACACCTAACCTTGTTTAAGAGCGTCCTGTTTATTCGTTCAGCTAGACCATTCTGTTGCGGAGTTCCTGCAACTGTCAAATGTCTTGCTATCTCGCTCTCCTTGCACAAGTTATTAAATTCCTAATTACAAAACTCCAAACCGTTATCCGTTCGTAGTGTCTTCGGTTTTCTACCTCTCTGGTTTTCCACCAACTGCTTCCACTACTTGAACTTGCTGAATGCCTTATTCTTGTGTCTAAGAAAATGAACCCAAACCCTCCTCGAATAATCATCAACAATCGATAAGAAGTGTCGGCAACCACTCATCGATTCCACCCGAGAAGGACCCTAGAGATCCGCATGGACATAGTCTATAACTCCCTCTGTCATGTGCTGACCTTGACCAAAACTCACCCTGGTCGATTTTCCAAGAACATAATTTTCACAGAATTCGAGCTTACCTAGACCTTTATTCCCAAGCACCTCTCTTTTTTCCAATTCATGCAAGCCTGCTTCACTAATGTTACCCAGGCATTTAGGCCACACCTGTGCAAGACTTTCCTTTTCTTGCATACCAACACTAGCTTCACCCGATTCAGCCCAGCCATCCAAGGAGTACACACAATTTCCCTTCATAGTTCCTGACAAAACCATCAAAGAACCCTTGATCACCTTTACTCTTCCATTCTGCAACTTCACGGTATAGCCCTCTCGATCCCGAGTGCCCAAAGATATCAAATTTCTCTTTAACTCGGGAATGTAACGCACATTCTCAAGCACAAAACTTGAACCATCTTTCATTTGTACTCTCACCTTCCCTATCCCCATGATGGCATATGCTCTATTATCACCGAGCAAAACCGTACCACCATTGAACTCCTTAAAGTCAAACAAGAAGTCCCTCCTAGGCGTCATATGAAAAGAGCCACCAGAGTCCATGATCCACTCTAAGAACCTCTCCTCACTCACCGCCATCAACAAGTCACCATTGTCATAACCCTCAGAACCAGAACCTTGTCCCACATTCTTCTTGACAAAGCCAGTTGATTTCTTCTTGTTCCTTTTTGGACAGTCTTTCTTCAGGTGATCCTCAGAATAACATATGTAACACTTCAGTTTATAAGTTCCTTTACCTTTCGACTTCGATCGCGAACTACCACGTCCTTGATTACCCCGATGATCCGACCTTCCCCTTACATATAACCCATCACCATCATCCTTTGCATCTGTCCTCTTTTTCAACTCCCGTGAATTGAGGCTAGACAAGACATCTTCCAAAGTGAGCGACTCTCTTCCATAAAGCAATGTCTCCACAAAGTTATCATATGAAGGTGGTAATGACGTAAGTAACATGAGTGCCTGATCTTCGTCATCAATATCAACGTCTATGTTCGCCAAGTCACCGATCAACTTATTAAACTCATCTATATGTTCAGATAATTTCTTACCTGAATGCATATAGAAAGTGAACAGCTTCTTCTTCAAGTATAATTTATTGGCTAAAGACTTTGTCATATACAAAGTTTCCAACTTTAACCAAACACCCGCAGCAGAATCTTCTTTGTTGACTTCCCTCAACACCTTGTTATCCAAGCATAAGAGTAAGGCACTGTGTGCTTTCTTGTAGACATCCGTCTTCAACGCCGCAGTCTTTTCAGCGTCCGCCATGGTTTCCGGGAATGGATCTAACGCAGCCTCCCAACCATGTTGAATTAATAGACACCACATCTTCACACGCCACAACCCGAAGTCATTAGACCCGTCGAATTTTTCGACGTCAAACTTCGCTATCGACGACATATTCTTTAACCCTTGTTGCCAAAAAATACCTTCTTGCAAATCGATTTAATTAGAAACCCTAAACCTCGATCACGAACAAATAACCAATCGATAAATTATAAACCAATTTAATCGATTATATTAAAAATTTGTTCCACAAGAAAACGCAACAAGTCCTCCTTGTGGTTAACTACTCGTCTTCTACGTCTCTAACTTGCAACTTAAAGAAAACTAAAAACCTAGTTTCCTTGCTCGAACCCACGAACCAGCCCTCGAACTTCAAGACCACAATAACCTGTAGCTCTTGATACTACTTGTTGGACGATTACGACAACAAACCAAAGCTCGATCGCAGAACGCTAGATCGATGTATGTATCGAGCACAAGTAGTACCTTCAAACGACACCCTTTGAAGAAGAAATAAACGAGAAGAACGAAACACTACAAGTTGAACCGAACGATTATATTGTATTACCACAAAACCTCAATCGGTTTTAGGAAAGAATAGAAGATGCGTGTGTGTTGAGCATCACCCCCTCACCTCCTTTTATAGGGTGAGGGGGTGGATGCCCTAGTCTACACCGACTAGGAATGGGCTTTGGTTCCAACCCACTCAAACAAACATATAAAGAAAAAGACACTTAGCTACCTTCTACTTATCGTATATATTAACTAGACTCGACACTAATACTAACACGTCTGATTGACCACCAAACATTGGAGTCACATGTTCAAGAGGTTAGATGGAACAAAACCCTTTCTATCAAAGTTATATCCATACATGTCGCCTCTTTCTCGATCGTCTTCCAACTCGTTACAACTTAGACATTCGTGGAATTGATCTAGACTCTACTAGATGCCCTATATGTGATAATGGTATTGAAACTGCTAACCATGTTTTTGTGGACTGCTCGGTTGCCATTGGTGTGTGGAACTCGATTTCTTCGTGGTGAGGAGTAAATGATTGCCCAAAGGACCTTCAAAACTTAATCCGTTGGGCCGATTCGGTTGATATCAACATTAAGGCTAAAGCTCGCTTTGATGCGGTTATTCAAACAACCACTTGGATTCTATGGAGATATAGGAATAGGATTTGTTTTCAATTGAATCCTCCTCATAAGGATACTATTGTGGAAGAAATCATGATCCTCTCACACTTTTGGATTCTTCATAGGAATAGGAATTTTATCCGAGTTGGATTGATTGGATCTTGAATCCTATTGATGCTTGTACTAAATTCTTGTAATCTTTTTTAGCTTCTTGCTAGTTTTTCTATAAAATCGCCATTCAAAAAAAAGATAAATTATGACTTATACATGTAAACCTGACTTACACAAGTATAAAATCGCCATTCAAAAAAAAGATAAATTATGACTTATACATGTAAACCTGACTTACACAAAGATAAATTATGACTTATACATGATAAATTATGACTTATACATGTAAACCTGACTTACACAAGTAAAAAGTATACAGGTTCTATGAGCCAAAAGTTCAATATAGACTCAATATTTGTCATAGACCTAATGAACCAATACTAGTCACTCATTTTTTATCAAAAATAAAAAAACTTATTTTCCACTTCTTTTTTAAAAATTAAATATCTCACACACTGTTAATCGTTACGCAAAACAAAACATATCATCGCGACGAGAATTAAATTATCTTTCTATAGAGGGGCGACACTATGTACTTTCGACGAACTTTTTTTTATGATTTTATAAAGTCATATACGATTTTACGAAATCATATATGATTTATGAAATCATATATGATTTTATGAAATCATATATGATTCGTTATACGAATCATATATGATTCGTCATACGAATCATATATGATTTTCGCAATTCGTGACTGAAAAAAAATATCGAAAAAAAGTTCCTCGAAGGTATATCGTGTCACCCGTCTACTGAAAGATAAAAAAAATACTTGTCGCGATGGTGTATTTTTTGTCGTGTGACGATTTACCGTTTGTAAGATATTTTATTTTTAAAAAGATGTGGAAAGTGAGTTTTTTTATTTTTGATGAAAAAATAAATGGTTGAGATTGATTCATTGGATCTATGACAAATAATGAGACTATGTTGATCTTAACTCGGTTGTATGAATATGTCTGGCTTAAGACAAGCTTTTATTTATTTAGGTATACATGATACCAATATCAACTTACGTGAACATATGCTGTATATAAACAAACAAACGTTTCCTTATTCAACCGATGTGGGACAAAAATCATCAATCAAGTTTTGAAAGAAGTAGCTCAATGGACACAATAATTATGAATAGTTTCTGTATAGATGGTTTTCTCTCTGTAGCTTTAGGAAAATTAATACCAAACTCACTTGCACAACCTTTTAAACAATGTTAAGGACACTTCAAAACTAAATATTTGTTCTAAACTTCTAATGTGCACCAGGTTTTTTTTTTGTTTATTTGATTGTTTTCATGCCACTCCTGAACCATGTTGAAAACTTAAAATGAATCTGTATCGTTATATTCATGAAGTTGTATCATTTCATGAAAACTTGAAATGAAGTTGTATCGTTATATTCGTTATGTAGTTTGTGGGAGTGTTATTTAAATCAGAAACAACCGCGTCCTGTACTTTATTGCTTGCACCAGGCCTTATTGGGCGCCTTGCCCTGTGGCCCTTTTTCACAGTGTTCCACGTCAAGTCCGAGTTGATAATCTTTAAAAGATCTAGCACGTCATTTATAGTATTCACTAAAACAAATTGAATACCGATATCAGCTTCTATACCATAAAGAGTACTTATCTTATTATATAAGAGATTTAAAGATATGCTTGTTTGACTCATTATCAAACAGACACGTACTGCGCTTCATCTAAGTAAAGTTGCAACACGACGTGCTCCTGAATTTTAAAATCACGGGTTTAATATAACTGAGCACTTACATGTAATGCGCTTGATGAGCAGATCCTTGTGCCTATGAACATGGTTGTATGTAGCTTTATAAACTCCAATACACATTTACACATAAAATGCAAACTATACTATCATACCATAAA
>BQNB010051100.1:27335-41171 GCA_026074375.1 Tanacetum coccineum
AGCATTGATTGTTTATTTATAATTCCGCTGTGCATCTTACAATCATTGCTATGTCATCCTAGATGGGCAAACGATTCTCAACAAGTGGTATCAGAGCTAATAGAGAAACTCTGAATTAAGAAGAACCAAATTCATTCCCAAGATCCTTACTACTCAAAACTAAACAATGTCAGAATTAGAGAATCCACCACCCCCTCCACCAAATACATCATCTCAAACACCAACATCATCACAAACCCCTCAAACTCTCTCTACTGTCAAACTCCCTCTGTTAAAGAAGGGAGAATATGACATCTGGGCTATGAAGATGGAACACTTTCTAAGTCACACAGACTATCCTATTTGGGAAGTCATCCAGAGAGGCAATGGTCCTGTCCATACCACCAGAGACGCAAGTGGAAACTTGAGGATTTTGCCTCCAAAAACAGCTGAAGAAATTCTAGCCAGAGAAAGAGAAAGAAAGGCAAGAACTACTTTGCTTATGGCAATTCCTGAGGATCATCTAGCCAGATTTCACAAGATGGAAGATGCAAAAGAAATGTGGGCTGCTATCAAGAGCAGGTTTGGTGGCAATGATGAATCCAAGAAAATGCAGAAGTATGTTCTAAAGCAGCAGTTTGAAGGGTTCTCCATTTCTAACTCAGAAGGCATTGACAAAGGCTATGATAGATTTCAAAGCCTTCTCAGTCAATTAGAGATACATGGTGCAGGTGTGTCTAATGAAGATGCAAATCAAAAGTTTCTACGATCCTTGCCTTCATCCTGGTCACAAGTATCTCTGGTCATGAGAACAAAACCAGGATTAGATATCCTCAGCTTTGATGATCTTTACAACAATCTCAAAGCTTTTGAATCTGATGTCAAAAGCCCTACTGGATCATCATCAAGCACACAAAATGTTGCTTTTGTTTCTTCTGACAGTACTGACAATGTTAGTACTGCTTATGTTGGTTCTGCCTCTCTCTGCACCTCCACATCAAAAGAAGTTCCCTCTTCAAGTGCTTTACTTGCTGATCAATACAGTTGTCCTCATCTGGACCATGAGAACTTGGAACAACTTGATGAGTTTGATTTAGAAGAAATGGATCTAAAATGGCAGGTGGCCATGATATCCATGAGACTGAAGAAGTTCCATAAGAAGTCAGGAAGAAAAATTACTTTTGATGAAAAAGAGCCAGTTGGATTTGATAAATCCAAAGTGGAGTGTTACAATTGTCATCAGACAGGACACTTTGCAAATGAGTGCAAATCCAAGAAGAATTCTGACTATAAGAAGAAAGATGCTTGGAAAACCAAAGATTCAGGAAGAAAGTTTGTAAAGAAGGATGAAAAGGCTTTGATAACTTTGGATGGAGAAAGCATAGATTGGACTGCTCATGTGGAAGAAGAAGATGAGAGCTATGCTCTAATGGCCTTCAATAATTCCAACTCAGAATCTGAGGTACATTCTTGTTCAGATACATGTGTAGAATCATATGCCAATCTTAAAAAATCATATGATGAACAAAGGGAACAACTTAATGTAGCAAGTGTAGAAATTCAAGCATATGATAGAGCCTTAAAACAACTAGAAGCAAAAATAAATGCTTATCAACAAGGACAACTTTGGTATGAACAAAAGATTAAATTCATGTCAATTGACCTAGAAGATAAGAATAATCTTGTTACATATTATAAGAATCAGTTGGATAAGACTCAAAAGGAAAATGAAAAATTGTTTGCTACACAAGTAGGTTGGGAAAAATCTCATAGAGAGCATAGGAAGTTGATTGAAAACCAACTGAGTGGCAAAACCAAGACTGGGCTGGGATTTGGAAATCACTCAAATAATGAGGATTTAGAAATTGAAGCTGAAATAATAAAAAGCATTTTTAGTGAGACCCCAGCAAATGACAGATATGCAGAAGGTTTGCATGCTGTTCCCCCTCCTATGACAGGGATTTACATCCCTGCTGGACCTGAGAAAGAGTTTGATGAAACTCAATTCACTTATGGTTCAAGAAAACCCAACAGTAGTGAATCTGACAATAGGAGTAGTGACTTTACCTCTTGTGAATCAAGTCCAAGCACAGACTCGAATGAGTCTTTTCCTAAACTCATTGTTGATGAACCCCAAGCAGTTAGTCAACCAAAAGTCTATTCTGATGCACCTATCATAGAGGACTATGTATCAGATAGTGATGATGAAAGTGTGCCTCTACCTTCCAAAGAACAGACTCAACCTAGTTTTGCTAATACCAATAAGCAAGTAAAATCTCCTAGGGAATCTGTAAACAGTTCAAGCACACAAAGCAATAGTCCTAAGATTGATAGGAGAGGATTAGTTTCTGAAAACACTGCTAAATCTTGTTTTGTATGTGGTAGTTTTAGTCATCTTATAAGAGATTGTGATTTTCATGAGAAACAGAGGGCTAACCAACTTAAACAAAACAAAAGGGTTAATAATGGTGCTGGGATATTGGGAGCTAAACCAGTTTGGACAAATGTGCAAAGGATAAATAAGCAGAACCAGTTTGTACCTACAGCAGTACTAACCAGAGTTGGTACAATTCCAGTTAGTTCTGCTAGGCAGAATGTTAGTTCTGCTAGGCAGAATATTAGTTCTGGTAGTTCACAAGTTAGTTCTGCTAGAAGAAAATTTGCTCAAAAGAATGAGAATTATGTTAATATAAGACAAAATGTTTTTCAAAGAACTCATTCTTCATCCAAAAGACCTTTTCAGAAGAAAAACTTAACCAAAAACATGTTTTAGAGACCAAACTTTGTTGCAACAAAATCCAAACATGTTACTTCTGCTAGGACACAAGCACAGGTTAAGAATAAGGGATACAATGGGAAAGTTGTTAAGCCCTCAGCTTGCTGGACTTGGGATTACAAATTAAACCAATTTCTCTACATATCCAAGGACAGCAGTGGATCATGCACACCAAAGATTTTTCAATATATTGATCCACAAGGCAGACCCAAGTCAGAAATGGCTTGGGTCCCCAAGAGAACTTAATTTCTCTTACTTTTCATGTGCAGGAAAATCCACATAAAGCTTTAAAGAAGAAAGGAATTGTAGATAGTGGATGTTCCAGGCACATGACTGGCAACAAGGCCTATCTTTCTGACTATCAAGACTACAATGGAGGTCCTGTTGCATTTGGAGGAAGTAAAGGTTACATCACTGGCAAAGGTAAAATCAAAACAGGGAAGTTAGATTTTGAAGATGTGTCTTTTGTTAAAGAGCTACAAGAATACAATCTCTTTTCTGTCTCACAAATGTGTGACAAGAAAAACAAAGTTCTCTTTACTGATTCTGAATGTCTTGTGTTGTCTCCTGACTTCAAAATGCCTGATGAAAATCAAGTGTTGCTGAAAGTTCCTAGACAAAACAATATGTATAGTTTCAGTTTAGAAAACATTGCTCCTTCAGGAGGATTGGCTTGTTTGCTTGCTAAGGCTACATCTGATGAGTCTAACTTATGGCACAGGAGGTTGGGTCATGTCAATTTTAAAAACTTAAACAAACTTGTAAAAGGAAATTTAGTAAGAGGTTTACCTTCTAAAGTTTTTCCAAATGACCACACTTGTGTTGCTTGTCAAAAAGGAAAGCAACACAAGGCCTCCTGTAAGACCAAGACTGTGAGCTCAATCAGCCAACCCTTGCAGCTGTTACATATGGACCTTTTTGGACCAACATCTGTAAGGAGCATAAATCATAAAACATATTGTCTAGTAATCACTGATGACTTTAGCAGATTTAGTTGGGTGTTCTTTTTAAGAACTAAAGATGAGACTAGTGGAATTCTTAAGGATTTTATTACACAAGTTGAAAACCAGCTAAATAAAAAGGTTAAGACCATCAGAAGTGATAATGGGACAGAATTCAAGAACAAAGACTTAGTTGAATTCTGTAGGTTAAAGGGTATCAAGCGGGGATATAGCAATGCAAGAACTCCACAACAAAATGGAGTTGCTGAAAGGAAAAACAGGACCCTAATTGAGGCTGCTAGAACTATGCTAGTAGATTCATTTTTACCCAACACCTTTTGGGCAGAAGCAGTTAGTACTGCTTGCTATGTCTTAAATAGGGTATTAGTGACCAAACCTCATAATAAGACTCCTTATGAGCTTATTACTGGTAAACAACCAATAGTGAGCTATATACGACCTTTTGGGTGCCATGTCACCATCTTGAATACCATTGACCATCTAGGCAAGTTTGAGCAAAAGGCTGATGAAGGATTCTTAGTTGGATATTCCCTAAGTAGCAAGGCTTTTAGGGTGTATAATCTAGTAACTAAGAGAGTTGAAGAAAATCTGCATATAAGGTTTCTTGAAAATAAGCCTAATGTTGCAGGAATTGGACCTACTTGGTTGTTTAATCTTGATTACTTAACAGATTCCATGAATTATCTGCCTCTTAGAGCAGAAAATCAAGCTAACAAAAATGCAGGTCCAAAGGAAACCAATACTAATGCAGGTACACAAGAAGATTTGGAAGCAGATGCTGTTCAAGAATACTGTGTCCTACCATCTTGGTCTTCCTATTTTTCAACAACAAAGAGCTCAGAAAAACCCAAACAGTCTCAAGAGATCCCTGTGGAACATGTCTCTCAATCTCAAAAGAAGCCTGTTGATATGCAAGAGCAAGTCTTTCAAGAGGAGCTTGAAAGACTCAAAAGGCAAGAAAAGGAAGCAATTGATGCAGCTGAAGCCTTTAGAAAGGAGCTTAATCAAGGAGCAGTACTAAATCAGGCTACCAGCACTAACACAGTTAGTTCTGGTAGTTCACCAGTTAGTTCTGGCAGTTCACCCATTAGTTCTGCCAAGCATTTCAGTCCTGAAGGTTCAGCAGATTATGATGACTCCTCAATCCCACCTCTAGAAGACATTTATGATAATTCTGGAGAAGGGGTCTTTACCCATTCATCCTATGATGATGAGGGTGCAGTGGCTGACTTCACAAATCTTGAAAACACTGTGATAGTTAGTCCTATTCCCACATCTAGGATTCACACTCTTCATCCAAAATCTCAAATTATTGGAGATCCATCCTCAGCAGTTCAAACCAGAAGCAATGTGAAAGAGAAGGATAAAGGCTTAGCTCATGCTCTTATGAGCTACATTCAAAAGCAGCAAAGAACTAATCATAAAGACCTTCAACATTGCTTATTTGCATGTTTCTTATCTCAAGTTGAACCTAAGAAAGTCTCAGATGCTCTACTAGATAAAAGTTGGGTGGAAGCCATGCAAGAAGAGTTGCTGCAGTTTCAACTTCAAGAGGTATGGATTCTGGTAGACTTACCAAGTGGCAAGACAGCCATTGGAACTAAATGGGTATACAGAAACAAGAAGGATGAAAGAGGTGTTGTGGTTAGAAATAAAGCAAGGTTGGTTGCTTTAGGGTACAGACAAGAAGAAGGTATAGACTATGATGAGGTTTTTGCTCCTGTGGCAAGAATTGAAGCCATCAGGATCTTTTTAGCCTTTGCATCCTATATGGGATTCATGGTCTATCAGATGGATGTGAAAAGTGCCTTTCTCTATGGCACTATTGAAGAAGAAGTCTATGTCAAACAACCACCAGGTTTTGAAGATCCTAATTATCCTAACAAGGTCTACAAAGTTGTCAAAGCTCTCTATGGATTACATCAAGCTCCTAGAGCTTGGTATGCCACATTATCCACTTTCTTGGAACAAAATGGATACAGAAGAGGCACTATTGACAAAACTCTTTTTATCAAGAAAGACAAAAAGGATATTATGCTTGTCCAAGTTTATGTTGATGACATAATCTTTGGATCCACAAGAAAATCCTGGTGTGATGAATTTGAAAGATTGATGAAGAAAAGATTTCAAATGAGTTCCATGGGGGAACTTACTTTCTTTCTGGGATTACAAGTACAACAGCGGAAAGATGGTATTTTCATCAGTCAGGACAAGTATGTCAATGACATCTTAAAGAAGTTTGAGTTTATGAATGTCAAACATGCCACAACTCCCATTGAAACCCACAAGTCTTTAGTCAAAGATGAGGAAGCAGCTAATGTTAATGTACATCTTTATAGATCTATGATTGGATCCTTAATGTACTTAACTGCTTCTAGACCAGATATCATGTTTGCTGTATGTGCCTGCAGTAGGTTTCAAGTCACTCCTAAGACTACACACCTTCATGCTGTCAAAAGGATCTTTAGATATCTCAAAGGCAAACCAAAACTAGGCCTTTGGTATCCTAAGGACTCATCATTTGACTTGATAGCCTACTCAGATAGTGATTATGGAGGATCTTCCTTTGATAGAAAATCTACAACAGGAGGATGTCAATTTTTTGGTCATAGGTTAGTCTCCTGGCAGTGCAAAAAGCAAACAATTGTCGCCACATCCACCACTGAAGCTGAGTATGTTGCTGGTGCACATTGCTGTGGACAAGTCCTTTGGATACAGAATCAAATGCTTGATTATGGGTTCAACTTCATGAATACAAAAATCTTTATTGACAATGAGAGCACTATTCGCATTGTCAAGAATCCTGAATCACATTCAAAGACCAAGCATATTGAAATTCGACATCATTTCATCCGGGATGCCTATGAGAAGAAGTTGATTCAAGTTCTCAAGATTCATACAGACAACAATGTAGCTGATCTGCTGACCAAGGCTTTTGATGCTAAAAGGTTTGAATTTTTAGTGGTTAACATTGGTTTGATTAATCCATAGCTGCATTTAAGGGGAGGCATGTTTGTAGTGGTTGTACTTAATCCTGCTAGCTTAAGATTTAATTCTGGTAGTTTTAAATTAAGTCTGTTAGCTTAAATTTTAAGTCTGGTACTAGGATTTAGTTAATTCTGTCTTTAGGAATATATTTTCTTGTCTCTTTTCTAACTTTTTGCAGGAAAGGCCCAAAATTGCTAATTTATGGAAGTTGGATTAAGTATGAAGGTGATACTTACTTAATTCTGGTGGGTTTGTATGTTACTTCTGGTTGACCATAGTTAGTTCTGGTAGTGAAAATTTTTAATTCTGGCTACTTGTGTTAGTTCTGGTTGAAAATTTTGACTGTCCACTTGCCGTTACAGAGTTTTACGGCGCCTTTGTCGCACTTGAGTGGTTTTTGAAAATAGTTGCTTTTATTTACTTATTTTACTCCATAAATATAGGTAAATATCTTTGAAAACAACTTTTCCTCCAAAATTTCCCTCTCAACCAGCACATAGTTTTTCCCAATTCAAAACCCAGAATTAATTCTTCAAAATCTTCAATTTCCACTACCAATTAACAATGGCACTTTTAAAGTATTGTGATAAGCATAACCAGGTGGGTTATTTGCTTAAGCCTGAAGGGAGTGAGGGTTTCACTCAAATTATAGACTTTCTCAGAGGTTCTAACTTAAGGTATGCGTTAACCCATAACCCTATCATCTATGACTCTCTTGTGAGACAATTCTGGCAAACTGCCTCTGTTTTATCTCTTGCTGATGAAACCCAGGAAATTAAGGCAACTATAGACTCTAAGGAATACACCATTTCTGAAGCATCTATTAGAGAAAAACTACACTTTGCAGATGCCTTAGGAATTGACATATTGACAAATGATGAAATCTTAGCTGGGATGACTGCATTAGGATACCCTGCAAATGGGTCTTTCACCTTTTGGAAGAGCCATTTTACCCCACAATGGAGATTCTTAGTTCATCATTTGCTCCATTGTATCAGTCATAAAAGTGGGGGATGGGATCAGTTTGGGAGCAATCTGGCTGTTGCCTTAATCTGTTTATCTACTGGGAGGGTATTTAACTTCTCAAAGTTGATTTTTGATGGGATGGTTTCAAATCTTAAAAGCAAACACAAGTTTTTAATGTATCTCAGGTTTTTACAAATGGTTTTGGACTTTGAGACAGAGAATAAACATCCTTTTCTCTCTGTTTCTGTCACAAAGAAAATCTTTGCTAACATGAAGAGAAATTTCAAAGGACAGCCCAAACCTTTGTTGCCTGCTATGCTTGAGCAGGGTGCAGGACAGGAAGCTCAGGATGATGAACCCATTGCACCACAACAACAACCACCCATTCCTGACATTCAACCACCATCCCAGGTCACACAACCTCTCCCAACTCCTTCCACACAACCACCAGCATCTATCCCCACCACTCCAATCACACCACCACCATCTACAACTCAACCTCCACCCACTACTACTACCATCACACCACCACTTCCAACATATGAAGACATTCCTGAACATCCTAAACCCCCACACCAGTTACCTCCACATTCTTCACACCCTACATCCCCTTCACAAATAGCTCAACCACCTCCACCTCAAGCAGGAACCCTCTCCCTAGAAGACATTTTTCAACTTGTCCCCCAATTAATGCAGAGGATTGAGTCCCTGGAGAGTGAGCTCAAGAGAACCAAGCAGACCTATGGGGAAGCTCTTACAACTCTTATCAAGAGGGTGAAAACCTTGGAATCAGCCCTAAAGAGAAAGACAAAGAAGGTTATACTTTCAGAGTCTGAAGAAGAGTCTGAGGATCAGGGGAGGAACTTTGATGAAGATCCTCTACACTCTTTTCCTGAAGAATTTGTAACCCCCACAAAGGACACTAGCAAAGTTTCAGGGGAGGAAGACAAGGAAGTCAGCCCAAAGACTTTGGAAGCAGCTCAATTTCTGTCAAAAGTTGCTGCACAAAAGGCTAAAGATAAAGGGATAAGATACAAGAGAAAGAAGATATCCAAGCCTACCAAGTCTGTTGGTGATATTCCTGAAGATGTGGAAGTTAGTTCTGGTGCTGCAGTTAGTTCTGTTAGTGCACCAGTTAGTTCTGCTAGAGAAGAAGTTAGTTCTGGCAGAGTTAATGTTAGTTCTGCTCGCCCAAATGTTAGTTCTGGTAGTCAAGTTGTGAGTACAGAAGCTACAAGTGTGTCCATTCCTGAGCTAATCATAAGAAGAGAAGGTAAAGCTCCTGTTGTTGAAGAGGATGAGCCTTCACCCAAGAAGACAAAACTGCAGATGATGCAAGAAGAAGCCAGTTTGGCTGAGGCTCTTAGGCTGCAAGAACAGGATGAAGAAGCAAGAAAGAAACAAATTTATGAAGATTCTCTTATGGCAAGGAAAATAGCTGAATCTTTTGAGCTTACTGAAGAGCAAAAGCAAAGAAGAGCTCAAGTGCAATTTGAAGCACAGTTCTACTCTGAAGAAGATTGGGACACAATAAGAGCTAAACTGGAAACCAATGCTGAATTGACAAGGGATGTCATTGGTGATGATCCACAAAGTGAAGACTTTGCAAAGAAGATGGTGGAAATGATCAACAAAAGGAAGAAACATTTTGCTGAAGAGAGAGCTAAAGCTAAAAGGAAGAAACTAATGACCAAGACAGACCTCAGAAGATATATGACAAATTTTCTGAAGAATCAAGGAAGTTGGAAACTATCTCAGCTGAAGAATTTAACCTTTGAGAAGTTGAAAGAAGAGTTTGATAAGCTAGTTAAGCAAGTAGAAATGTTTGAGCCTATCAACTTTGAAGCTACAAAGAAAGACTTAAAGAGGTTTGGTGAAGATATACAAGGAAAAGTCTTGAAGAAACAAAAGATTCAACCAACAGTTGAAGTTTCTCAAGAACAAACTGATGAACCACCAAAGAAGACTGGAGTGAGAAGAAAACAGATAGCAAGAAAAGGTATACATACTGAGAGGACCAAGGATGACAAGACTGACAAGGACAAAGATGATAAAGATAAAAGTGAACAAGCTGAAGCCACCTCAGGTATTCCTATTAATCCTACTCCAGTAGCTTCAAAACCCCCTAGCATTGCAAGCTACAAGATAATTAGACAAGGAAAGAAAGGGGTATATCAAATTGTGAGAGAAGATAGATCTGATGTAGTGTACATTAGCTTTGGAGCTATGCTAAGTGCTATTTCAAGGGATGATCTAACTGAGCTATTTAGGATAGTGATGAAGAAGCATGGTATGGAAGAACCTGAAGATGAATTTGAAAAGGTACTTTGGGGATATCTAAAGAACATGTTTGATACACCTTTGAGCACTGACTCAATTTGGAGTCTACCTGGACAAAAGAAGATACTTCTCTGGAGATACTATCCCACATGCAATGTTCACTGCCTAAGCTTAGAAGGAATAGACATTTACATGCTCTCAGAAAGGAAATATCCTTTATCAGCTGATGTTTGTAAAATCATGGTGAATAAGAAGCTTCAAGGGATGAAGCCAGTTGAAAACTGTTATCAGCTATTGAAGATGATTGAAAAGCAGGCTGAAGTTTACAAACCATGAAGGATTGAGAAGAGATTGAGTGTTGGCTAATCACCACACAACAAATGGTTATCAGTCCACCATGCCTAACAAGCATAAGGATTGGCTAGTCCACAAGCAAACGGCTTGGGGTAAAGACTTCTCAAATCCGTTGATGGTTGACAATTTACCAAAAATTGTAGGGTAATCAACTCACCTTACTTTCCTTAGTAAAGAGTTGGCTAGTCCAGAATCAAACAGTTTCTGGTAAAGACAAATCAAATCTGTTGATAGCTGGTAGTTTGCTAAAAACTATATGGTATTTAATGCACCATGGTACTGCACTGAAGCATTAGCTAGCCCAAGAGAAAACGGCTACTTGGTAAAGGCTAATCAAATCCGTTCATAGCTGATGATTTGCTAAAAATCATATAATTTCAATGATTCACCTCTCACAGGAGTTAACACACCTGGAAGTGATGAGAATAGTATGAAACTTTAAGGATTTGATGTACATTAAGCCATGGTTGCTGTGAAGATGTTCAAGACTTGTTGCTGAAGTGTTGCTGAAAAGACAATCAAGTCTTGCCAAGAAGACTTGATATTTGCAGAAGACAAAATGAATGAAGAACATCAAAAAGACTTAACTCAAACATCCTCCAAAAGGTTACAATGAAGAAAATCAAGAGAAACTTGAACTCCACAAGTAAAGCTCAAGTTAGGGGAGGATTGTTGGGAATTTTATTGTAACAGACTTAAGTTAAGTCTGGTAGTTATAGTTAATACTGCCAGAACTAAGTTAGGTCTGGTAGTACAAAGTTAAGTCTGGTAGCGTTATTAGTTCTGTTAGTGTAAAGTTAAGTCTGGCAGTACTAAGTTAAGTCTGCCAGAACTAAAGTTAGTTCTGTTTACACAGTTAAGTCTGTTTGACAGAATAGAGATAATTTAGGAAAGGATTAATGTCAGTCAAAGTAGGAAAAGATAATGATTATCTTTTCACACGTTTTGTAAGCCAAGATTAGGGTTTCCTTAGTCTATAAAAGGATCCCTTACGGCATAGTTAGCACATATATACAATCATAGAACTTCTCTGTATTCTCATAGTTAGCAATTAATATAAAGTTAGCATTCTCTTTTTCATTGTTCTTCTTGATCACTCTAAGTTAGATTCCGCATAACTTATTGTGTTTAGTGATCATTGTTTCTCCTGTAATTAGTGTGGTACTTATCACATTAGTTACGAATCCTTATCAAGGATATTAAGATCCGATATATTGGAACCTACAAGTGGTATCAGAGCGGGTTGCTCTTGATATCTAGGATTCATACAAGGTTTGAAGGCGTGTTTCTGCTGTTTATGGTGCTCTTGATGTCCACAAGATCAGATTTGATGATATTAGGGTTTTTCCAGCAAACCCTAATTCTGAAAAAGTTAAGATGATGATGTGGACTGGAAGAGAAGCAGCAGCATGTGTGGTTTTCTAGCAGGTATTGAATGGTTTGATTGAAGTTTGGCAGAAGGTATGGGCTTTGATGTTAATACTACTCGTTACAAAGTTAATTCTGTTTGACCAAGTTAAGTCTGGTCATACATGATTAATTCTGGTCGCGTTGTGGTTAATACTGGTTGTTAATTCTGGTGACTTTGAGTTAATTCTGGTCTCATAGTTAATACTGGTTACATGATTTAAGTCTGGCTGAATATGGTTAATTCTGGTTGTTCTTTGGATAAGTCTGCTAGTTGTATCCGAGAAGATATTAATACTGCTAGAGTTGTCCGACATATTCAGTTAGTACTGCCTTCGTTATCCGATAAGCAGTTAAGTCTGCTAGCTTTGTCCGAGAAAAGAAGATTAAGTCTGCTAGCTTTGTCCGAGAAAAGAAGATTAATACTGCTAGTGTTATCAGATAACGCATACTTTTTGGTTTATTTGCCCCGTTTGCATCTCAAGTGATGATGGCTTTTTGTGGAGAATATTATGAAGACATTTGATGCATTGATTTTTCAATTATGTGACAAGGGTAACCTTTTTGTTACGTACAAACAAGGATTGCAAGCAGATCGCCGGATGAGGCAGCAGTCACATGAGAGAGGATGATATTGCATTTAGATGTTTCTCATTACTATTTGAAGCCAACATAGATGCGTTTGGATTTCGGATTGATAGCTCGTTTGGAGTGATTATTTTGAAGAAGATTAGTTATTACTTATTTGTTGTTGTAGTTGATTTTCACGGGTGCGTTTCTTATCATATCTTAAAGGAGTTGTTAACCTTTAAGATAACTTGCTTGGTTTGTATGGTGTTGACGATGACTTGACGAATCTAGCAAAGGTGTACGATCTACCTTATGATGCTTACTACGTACATTTGCTATCACTTTAAGGAGTTACGTTGTTGTGCTCAGTGTCTCATATAGTTGAGGATTTTGTCAAGAGGTTGCGGTCTGCTTATACATTTCCTTGTTCGGTATAAGTTCAACGTCACGTGGATAGTGCAAGACATAAGATGCAAGTTTGGGAGATTCTACTTCTTCAACATATGGGTAATACTCATTTTTCTTCATCAATAATTAATGTTTGGAGCTTACTAAGTCCGTGATTCAAAAGATGGTAAACATGTTCGTTTAAGGGGAAGCTTATTGTTAATATATTTACCATCTACATGCACTCCTATTTGATTATGACAAAAAGGGGAAGAGTGCATGGTTTAAGGGGAAGTCTTCATCTATATTAGCTTCAGGGGAAGCTTATGCTTATTGGTTTTGTAATTAATCAACTAGGGGAAGATTGTTGGGAATTATAATTTTGAGTTGATTATGACAAAACATATTAAAGATGGAGGACCTACAAGATGGAAACAAGAAGGGCCAAAGTCGTCATTGTTGGATTCTACAAAATGAAGATTTGGTCAAATGAAGATAATGATGAATATTAATGATAATTGATTAGGTAATTAATTTTGGTCAAAGATAATTAATTCTATCATTATTATCATTATTAGTTTCCATGTAAACCTAGGTCTCCTTGTATTATAAAAGGAGGTCTAAGGTACATAGTTTCATTCATCCATTCACAATGTAAAACCTAAAAGTGTTAGTGTGTGTTCTAGGCGTCAAGAGTCTTTGTAAGACGCCTAGGTTAGTTGTTAGATAGCCATAGATGAGTCATGAATCATCTATGTGCTTGTTAGTTTTCTATTAGTTTATGAATAAGAAAAACCTTGTTCATAGCATTGATTGTTTATTTATAATTCCGCTGTGCATCTTACAATCATTGCTATGTCATCCTAGATGGGCAAACGATTCTCAACAAGAATTGTTAGGAATTATAATTTTGAGTTGATTATGACAAAACATATTAAAGATGGAGGACCTACAAGATGGAAACAAGAAGGGCCAAAGTCGTCATTGTTAGATTCTACAAAATGAAGATTTGGTCAAATGAAGATAATGATGAATATTAATGATAATTGATTAGGTAATTAATTTTGGTCAAAGATAATTAATTCTATCATTATTAGTTTCCATGTAAACCTAGGTCTCCTTGTATTATAAAAGGAGGTCTAAGGTACATAGTTTCATTCATCCATT
>BQNB010051101.1:7273-41171 GCA_026074375.1 Tanacetum coccineum
CTCTATGTGTTTCTCTCTCTAGAAACTAGCCCAATCACAAGAATCATCACCCGTGTTATGAATTAAACGATCCTACACTGTTCATAATAGTACCAAACCATATTACAAACCTAAAATTTGATTAGACTTTTCAAATACGAATCCATACATATAAAGAACAAGCAAAACGGATTAAATATGAGTAAGTTATGACTTTTGGAAGGTTACGACAATTAATTATATAAAAGTAGTTTTATTTAATTTTATAAAAACAATTAAAACTACTGTTTATCAGGGGAATGAATATTATAAATATAATATTTTGATAGATTTTCTTAATACGAAACCGTGGACATAAGAAACACTTGAAACGGAGTTAAAACGATAAAGATACGAGGTTTATAAAACCGTATGCACTATCTTCACTTTTGTGCACTATTTTATAAAAACAATTAAACCAATTATATAATATAATTATATAATCAATAATAATATTAAAACATGTATTATTAACAAACAATCAATTGTGAGACGAAAACCACACTTTATCTTACGGATACAAATACAAACACCTTTATTCAATAAAGTACGGTTTAAACATTGTTTTGACATTTTAAACTAAACAAAAACTATTAGGTGGTGGTGTAACTATATAACTTGTGATGTAGTATTATTAAGTACATTGTACTCATACGGCCTATATTTAATTAGGTTGCATTCGGTCTTATCCGTGACGTTTCCATTCACTTGATTCATATACATCAGTTTATTCACTAAGGTGAGTTCATAGCCCCATGTTTTACTATATCAATGATTTACAACTTTTGGGGTGAGAAGCATGCATTGTTTTACAAGTTGGACGTAAGTGTACATTTTATCATGATTACGTGTTTGTCTAAGTAGCGATAACCCACTGTGCCCATTATCATGAACTGTCAATTACTTTGTGTGAGCGCGAATGTTATAAATAGATCTATTTGGGATTGACATCCCCATCTGGGTGAGTAGCTCTCACTGGTGTCACGGAGTGAACCAACGGATGTATACCATGTCGGATTTGGGATGTTTCGGGTTGAACATCATCACGGGCAATGTGGCAATATTTATATTGCATTCATACATGTCGAGCTTCAGTGTCATGAACTTAGGGAAACGTAAATACATTTTGTGATGGGTGTACAGGTTGCATAATCACAGGGAAATCTTATGGTCCTACATTATATTTACATAAACCTATGAATTCACCAACTTTATGTTGACGTTTTAAAGAATGTTTTCTCAGGTCTATGAGGTACAAGAGCAAAGAGATACATTGGTGGTCAATCATTTTGGAGTCATTGCATAAAGATTTAAAGGCATTACATTTTGGGGATATTTGTTATGATCTAAAAACATTACATTTTCAAGGGTGAACAAGTTAAGCCGTTGAGCTTTTGTAACAACATTTATTAAATCCAATGTATCATTTTCAAACGACTCTTTTTAAGGTCGTTCTCATATCTTGTGATGTTGATCTATGAAGTAACGCTCCCGGACACATTATTCCGTTGCGACCCTATTTGGGGGTGTTACAGATTGGTATCAGAGCCAAGGTTATAGAGAACCAGGTCAAATATTTTTGCTGGACTATAACCGTTTTCAAACATTGCATTCATACAAAGGGGTTTTTAACGGGACATACATACACTAGTTGTTTGCATTAGTTAGTTTTACTAGATGCTTACATGATTCATATATGTGTTCATATTATGGTACGTACGTTACTATGAGGGTCTTATGTATATATACAAAGATGAGTTTGCATTCTTTCGCACATACTCTACAATTATTTATATAAGGGTTATTTGTATAAATAGGGGAACATTTCTTTAGGCAAGGTAGCACTATAATCTCATAGGTCCTAAACGTTACCTAAACATTAAGCTATCGAATATGATATCTTACTATCATTCATTTATTCCATGAGCACATATTCATATTTACCATACCAGTCTTATATAATATATTTATATAAGTTAAGTTTTGCTCGTTGCAAGCAGTCATGTTTTCACCATCGACGGTTACCTAGATGTCTGTCTATATTAATTCTGAGCCATGGAGATTCCAGTGAGCTTCTGATGAGGAGCTAGAGGCACCAATGGAGGATCAGCCTCTACCTGTGGATGCCTCACCTACAGCCCTATCATCGGGCTACATTTTTGACTTCAATTCGGAGGAGGATGAGGAGGATCCTGCTGACCATCCTGTCAACGGAGGAGACAATGATGATAATGAGTCATCTGAGGATGACGATGATGATGATTATGTTGTGAATGATACAGAGGCATTTGAGACTGATGAGTCTGCTTCTACACCACCCACCTCTCCACACCATATCATCTTGTTTTCTAAGACCAAATCCCATATAGTGCAGATGTCTATTTAACACCATACTCCACACCATATCATCTTGTATTATATCACCATCTGCTAAGGCATGCATTACCGAGTTTGCTGCTGCACTACCTTCATCATTACCACAACCACCAGAGAATATTAAGTCACTTAAAGATAACATAAGAGTCTAGCATCTAGAATCTTAAGAGGTAACCTGGCCCATAGATAAATAGATTTGTCAGTGTAGCTCATTTTGTATTATATCCCACTAAAGTTGAGTAATACTCGGTTGGTAGCGTTAATGAAAAGCTTGTACTCTTTTACTCAGGTAAAATGATGTATTAAGTATTAACCTATGATGTTGGTTATGATCATGCTAATGTATGATGTGGATTTATTTATGTCATGGTTGCTATTATCTTATATCTTTGCATGACGTGGCCTCACCTTACATATATGTTGTAATCATTGAGTGTCATGATTTGTCCTTGGATGAAACTTCATATACATTTTATTCTCTGTGATCTTTAGGAAACGATGACAACTGTTAATCAAGGGATGAGTGTTGAGGAAATTAAGCGGGTTGTAGCCCAGCGAGTGGCTAATGGTATCGAGGCTATTGCTATTTATAAGACAAAAACCAACATGGCCCACAAGTCAATGAGCCAGACCGAACGACAAGAAGACAAGGTAGCAGAGAATGCTAGCAACAAGAGGAAGTGGGAAGGTAACCACAATGGAAGCTCGAGCCAACAAAACAAAGGGCATAAGGTGCC
Source organism: Tanacetum coccineum (assembly GCA_026074375.1). Lineage (NCBI taxonomy): Eukaryota > Viridiplantae > Streptophyta > Magnoliopsida > Asterales > Asteraceae > Tanacetum > Tanacetum coccineum. The sequence goes on from BQNB010051101.1 coordinate 10,405, forward strand.
TAGAGCGCACACTACTAGGCCAATCAGCAAGAAAGCATATGCTGGATCTCTACCTCTGTGCAACCAGTGCAAATTTCACCATAATGGACCGTGTACTATAAAGTGCGAAAATTGCAAGAAGGTTGGCCACATAATCCAAAATTGTAAAACACCTGCTACTACTAGGAATCAACGAACCCGCACCTGTTATGAGTGTGGAAGTCTGAGACACTACAAGAGTGAGTGTCCAATAGTAAAGTTTCAGAAACGTGTGGACATGATCCATGGAGGGGTGAGGGCATCTAAGCCTAAGACAATGCAAGATGCAATTGAATTTGTAACCAAGTGTCCTAAATGCAACTATCATCATGATGGTCCATGTGCCCCCAAATGCCACAGGTGCAACATAGTGGGCCATCTGGTCTATAGGAGACCTACAAATGACAATACTACTAACAACCAAAGAGGCACGGGGACAAGTCAGAAGGTTAATTGCTATGAATGTGGGAATCAAGGGCACTACAGGAGGGATTGCCCAGAGCAAAAGAACCAAAGTCATAAAAACCAAATTGGAGGTACTGGAGCACATGGAGTGGTGCATACCTTAAGAGGAGAGGAAACCGATCAAGACCCTAACAACATTAAAGATGAGATCAAAGCGTAAAAGAGAAAGTTGTCTCGCTTTCCTAATAAATCCTAAGTTGAAACTATCTTAGACTTTATCTCCTTAGGAGTTCTCGTTGTATTTCCCTTAAATTTCAGTTGTACGAACGATTTCAAATTATCTATCAAATTATCGTATTAGGAGAATTTCGTCAATATTAACTTAGGTTTCTTATTTACTCTTACAAATTACTCTCACGAATATCATGACTATTAGCTTGGATCTTCCCAAACAGATCTTAAATGCTCAGACTGAAGCGCGAAAACCAGAGAACATTAAGAGTGAAGACGTTGGGGGAATGTTGATTGAAAACGCTAAATTTCCAGAAGCAATTAGAGAACAAAAGTTGGAACCACGTGCGGATGGAACCCTGTGCCTCAATGGCAGGAGCTGGTTACCTTGTTATGGCGATTTGCGGACTGTGATCATGCACGAATCCCACAAATCAAAATACTCTATTCATCCGGGTTCCGACAAAATGTACCAAGACATGAAGAAGCTATATTGGTGGCCCAACATGAAAGCCGACATAGCCACTTATGTTAGCAAGTGTTTGACCTGTGCTAAGGTCAAGGCCGAACATCAAAGGCCATCAGGATTGTTGGTACAACCTAAGATACCTGAATGGAAGTGGGACAACATCACCATGGATTTTGTTACTAAGCTTCCTAAGTCGTCGCAAGGCTACGACACCATTTGGGTGATCGTTGACCGGCTCACTAAGTCTGCGATCTTCACACCGATGAAAGAGACTGATCCTTTGGATAAACTTGCAAGAATGTACCTAAAAGAGGTGGTCACGAGACATGGAATACCTGTCTCAATCATTTATGATCGCGACCCGAGATTCGCATCAAATTTCTGGAGGTCACTTCAGAACGCTTTGGGTACTAATTTGGATATGAGTACTGCGTACCATCCACAAACAGACGGGCAAAGTGAGAGGACCATTCAAACTCTCAAGGATATGCTGCGTGCTTGTGCGATCGATTTTGGAAAGGGTTGGGTTAACCATTTGCCATTAGTCGAGTTTTCATACAACAATAGCTATCACGCTAGCATCAAGGCCACACCATTCGAAGCACTTTATGGTCGAAAGTGTCGTTTACCTGTTTGTTGGACTGAAGTTGGAGAAGCTCAAATCCTCGGTCCAGAACTAATTCAAGAGACCACTGAGAAAATCATCCAGATCAAGCAAAGGATGCAAGCCGCTCGTGATCGACAGAAGAGTTACGCTGACTTGAAGCGTAAACCAATGGAATTCCAAGTCGGGGATAAAGTTATGCTTAAAGTTTCTCCTTGGAAAGGGGTCGTACGTTTTGGCAAACGGGGGAAGTTAAACCCTAGGTATGTTGGACCTTTCAAGTTAAGAAAGGTTGGGAGAGGTGGCTACAAGCTTGAACTTCAAAAGAGTTGAGCAGAGTTCATAATACATATCCATGTGTCCAAACCTAAAAACGATCATGCGACGAAACCATTAGCGTTCCGTTGGATGGAACTTTCATCTTGATGACAAGTCATTTTTGTTGAGGAAAACCATAAGCAAATAGTGGGCCGTGAAGTTAAAACGGTTGAAGCGAAGTCGTGAATCCCATTATCAAAGTTCGATGAGAACTCCAAGAGAGAGTCCTGAGTTCACGTGGGAAGTGAAGACCAATTCAAGAAAACTATCACACCTCTTCACAAGCCACACCGTCGTCAAGTACTTGCATCTGTGAGCCTGAGGACAAGGCTTGTTTAAAGGGGAAAGTCTATAAACCCCTGTGTTTCAAGTCATTGACGACGTCGATAAATCTACTATTTATTTTTAGTGTCGTACGCGTTTGCTTGTAATTTCATGTATTAAGTAAAAATCGCGTAGCTAAAAATTAGCGTTTAATATAAACGGGCATCAATCAATTAAGCGTTTACATCAATCAAGTATTGAATAATTATTTTGAGAATAATTATCGTCATTGTTAATTTATCTTTATCGGTTAGTTACCCAAAAATCTAAACTCTAAAAATACCTAAACATCAAACTTAACCCCCCAAAAATTAACAACTCAACCACCCCAACCCCATAATAAATTTTTTTAACCTATTTTTCCCCCCCCCCCCCCCCCCCCCCCCCCTTTTTTTTTTCTACCCAACACTCAAAGTTTTATTAAATTACCCAAGATAATATTATCTTACACTTTGTACAAGAAAAATCAACCAATACACCAATACTTGCAAGAAACATCTTTTATTTATAAACTACATCTAGTAACTTCGCATATATTTGCAAGATAATTGTGTTAAATAGCAAAAAGGTTTCTAGAAACCCTTTTTTCCATTCCTAACCCACAAAATACTTTCAACACTTGGAGGAGCAAGGAGCACAAAAAATCACTAGCTTGGTCAATTGTACATCAATTATCATTAAAAAACATTTACTTATGTTCCTTGACCAAAAAGACCAAGAACAAGAACCCCTAAAACCCTCTCTTTGCCCCCCCCCCCCCCAACGACCAAAACACCCCCTTTGACCATTGACCCTTCTTGAGTAAGTTTTGACCAATACTTATCCTATATATACATGTATACTAGTGATTCAAGCATAAAACACTTAGTAAAAATCAAACACACTCTCCCTTTTTGCTCCTTTCATCCCACGGCTCAACCCCCCCTATAAACAATCCATACAAAATTTTATACAACCTATACACATCTATACACATCCATCCTAAGATATTCTAAGGTGTTTCCAAGCATTGGATTACCTTTTTCAAGTATTAATCAAGAAAAGTGAAACTAGGGTTTTATCTTGGAAAGCTAGGGTTTTCATTGTGCAAGCTTTGGATTTCTATCTAAACAAGGGTTTAGATTACTTTGTTCATCATCATCATACATCATAAGGTCTACTAGAACCCTTTATGTTCTTATAGTTTTCATTTCTATGCATATGTTATTTCTATTTTAGTTGAATCACCATTAGGATATGTTTAACTTGTAAACATGGATTTTTCTTGGAAATATAGTTTTATGAGCTTATACACATGTTGTATGGATGGTAATATGAAGTTATAAATGGATACATAAGTATTTTACAATCTTAATTAAGCTTAAAAAGTGTTAATGCAAATTAGGGTTTTAAAAGATCACTTGATATGTTCCAAGTAAAAGTATGATGAATAACATGTTAATCTTGTTTATGAGCTTTTAGTCATGATATATGAACACAAAAATAAAGTCATAATGGAAGTAAAAGACTTGTACACTTTTGGTAAAGTTATAAAGTGTAAAATATAAAAACAAGGTTAAAAAAAATATACTTAAATAAACTCACCCAACTTTCTGTCCAAAAGAAAATGTATAAAAAATACTTAAATTTATATTTTTTTATAAGATAATACATTTCACGAGATTATCCTTAAAGGTAAGAAACTTGTTCAAAACAGATTAATAACGAAAAAGTTACGTTAAAAAGGGTTATACTTAATTAAACGGAGGTTTATAAAATAACTTTTATAAAACCTTATCAAAACAGTAGTTTAGTATTTTAACAAATAATCTTATTTTAGGATTCCAAGATATAAGAATCGTAATTTTTCAATTAATAACGAACGAGTTATGAATTTCGCGAGTTTACGACAATTAATACTTTTATAAAACTATTTTTATAAAAGTTACTGTTCATGACAGAAAGTTATATTTTTGTAAACCTTATAAATTGATAGGATTTTCAATAACGAGAACGTCCTCGAAAGAATCGTTAAAAACGGAGCTATAACGAATAAAATACGACATTTACGGGTTTTACGACAACAAATACGATTTAAATAAAACTCACGTCTGATGTGAACAGTAAAAGTTACTGTTCACCAGAGGGTCAAAATATGGAAAATGTCAAATTATGATAACTCGTCCTAATACGAAAGCGTGGGCATAAGAAACGTCAAAATCGGGCTTAAAACGCAAAAGTTATGCTAGTTTTACTAAAACGGTAATTATAAACGTTTTAACTTATTAAACACAATTTTACCAAAACCATTAGTTGGTGATTGAACTATATAGAATTATTGTGGTATAAAGTATATACTTCTAAGGGAATTCATAATGAGGCCTCTTGGGGTGGCGTATCGACGAGTTAGCTTGATTTCGATTTAAAGTGTCTAGCTCCTCCCTACGTTCACTACATGACCTCTTAATTATGATAGCCCGAACGATAGTATGATGTGACTAATATAGACATGTATATGATGTTAGTTAATTGAAGTACATGGTACTTATACGACCTATGATAATTTAGGTTGCATTCGATCTTTTACGTGACGCTTTATCTACGATATTTGGATTATCAGAACTCAAGATGAGCATTTTTACGATTTCAATGATTTATAACTATGGGGTGGAAACATGCTTTGTTTTATAAATTGGACGCAAGTATGTTTACTTGTTTGCCTAAGTAGCGATGACCCAAGTTGAGCCCTTATCATGATAACTGTCAATTGCATAGATGTAGTTGTTAATTTCATTATGTGAGCGGTGGAATGTATGAATAGATCATATTGGGGAAACTGACCTCCCCGTTCGGGTGACTAAGCTATCACTGAGGAACGAGTATGAATGTCGAATTTGGGATGTTTTCGGGTTGAACATCTAATCGGGCAGAAATGCATTACATTATTATGCAAGAAAGATCGCGAGCTTCTTGTCATGAGCTTAGGAAAATGTAATCTGGTTTTGTGATGTCTGCATGTGTTGCATTATCACAGGAAAAGTCTTGCGGTCCTGCATATTATGATTTATCAAACCTATGAATTCACCAACATTATTGTTGACGTTTTAAAGCAATGTTTTTCAGGAGATCAGTAAGCATAAGGTGCCAAGGATACATTGGTGATTTTGTTTTGGGAAGTCATGTTAAAGATATGGTTGTATTATGTTTTGGGAAACTCATGTGTTGTGAACCAGTATCTTTATAATAATAATAAGGAACAAGTTAAAGCTTCGGGCTTTTTGTATCAAATATTTGTTAAATCCAATGTATCAGTTTTAAAATGACTTTTTGGTCGTTCTATATATATCTTGTGTTATTGATCTATGAAGTAACACGCCCCGGACCCTTATTCTGCTGCGACCCAATTTGGGGGTGTTACACACAAGGCAAAACTTCAAGGGAGGAGGATATCAGCCCTACAACCTTGGAAGCAGCTAAAACTCTGTCAAAGGTTGCTTCTCAGAGGTCAAATTCAGTTGATAAGGGTAAAAGATACAAGAGGAGAAAAGAGTCCAAGGGAAAAGACATTGATACTGGCTTTGAAGATATTAGTAATGGCTTTGAAGATATTAGTACTGGCTTTGAAGAAGTTAATACTAGTGGCCTAGGAGTTAGTACTGGTAGTGGACCAGTTAGTTCTACTGAAGGCCAAAGGGAAGGAAAAGCTCCAATGATTGTTGAAGAGACTCAAGTTCCCAAAAGAACTAAAGAACAAATTCAACAAAAAGAAGCTAGTCTTGCAGAAGCCATAAGATTGCAAACTCTAGAGGAAGAAGAAACTGCCAAACAAGTTCGTTTAGATGCTTTATTGGCTAAAAGATTAGCAGAAAAAGAAGAGTTAACTGAGCAACAAAAGAAAAGAAAAGTTCAAGTTCAATTTGAAGCTCAATTTTATACTGAAGAAGATTGGGATGCTATTATAGCCAAATTTAAAGCAAATGCAGAGTTGACAAAAGATGTGTTGGGAAAGGATTTGTCTGAATAAGATTTTGCAAAAAGAATGATAGATTTGGTGAATCAAAGAAAGAAACATTTTGCAGAAGAAAGAGCTAAGGCAAAGAGAAATAAACCTATGACTCAGTCACAGTTGAGAATTTACATGTCAAACTATCTGAAGAATCAAGGAACTTAGAAGCTTTCTCAGTTGAAGAAGTTGAAGTTTAAAGAGATTAAATAAGAGTTTGAGAAGTTAGTTAAGCAGATTGATACTTTTGTTCCTATAAATATTGAAGCTACAAAGGCACAGTTGAAAACATATGGAGAAGAGCTTCATACAGAAATTTCAAAGAAACAAAGGATTGATGATAAAGATGTTTCAGATACAGATGAAAAAGTTGGTAAAGTAAAAGAAAAAGAGCCAGTAAAAAGAGTAGGAAAAAGAAAGAAGCAAAAGGCTAGGAAAGGTATTAGTATTGATAAGAGTCCACAAGGAGATTCAGAGACTGATAAAGAGGAATCAGTAGAAGCTATGAATCCTACTCCTTTGGATACAAAATCAAATATTATGGCAAATTGTAAGATATTTCAACAAGGTGAAAGAAGCATTTATCAGATAATAAGAGCAAATAGAGCTGATACAGTTTATATGAGCTTTGGAGCTACGCTTAAAGACTTCATAAGAGAGGATCTTATCAAGCTTTATAGGTTGGTTATGCAAAAATATGGAACAAATAGGCCTGAAGATGCTTATGACAGAGTACTATGGAATGATATCAGGACTATGTTTGATCCACCTCTCAATGAAGATGCTATTTGGATCTTACCACTACAGCAAAAGATGATTAGTTGGAGATATTATGACAAGTGTGCAGTACATTGTCTAACCTTGGAAGTATGAAATATTTATATGTTAGCAGATAGGAAGTATCCTCTGTCAAAAGATGTCTGCCAAGTGATGCTGAAAATGAAGCTTCTGGATGGAAAAATGAATGAAGTTTGTTATAAACTTTTGAAGATGATTGAGAAGCAAGTGCGTGTTAAAAGTGATGAAGTTATCAGTAATTGTGGACATATGTTGGAAACTGTGGACTATAATAGAAGAAAGAAGGGTTTGAGTGTTGGCTAACCACCACACAACGATGGTCATCAGTTCACCATGCTTAATAGGCATAAGGACTAGCTTGTCCAAAGCAAACGACTTTGGTAAAGACTTCTACAAATTTTTAAACCTCTGTTGATGGTGAAAGTTTACATATACTATATGGTAAATTAACTCACCATGTTTTTAAAAACAAGATGTTAGCTACTCCAGCAGCAAAACGGACCTTAATAAATTTTTTAAAAAAAAAAATTGGTAAAAGAGTATTCAAATTCATTGATAGCTGATGATTTGCTAAAAATAATGGTAATTCAACTTACATGTTTACACGTACTAGTGTTGTAATTGGTGATCATTTGTACCAGGGTTTAAAAACGAACCAAACATTGGCTCTCCAGGTATAATGGCTAATGGTAAGAGACATCAAATCCATTTAATTTTCATGATTCGACCTCTCTCATGGAGTTAAACCACACTAAGATGTGATGAGATAGTGAAACATTATGATTCTGATGTACATATTAGTCATGTTGCTATTTTCTATGTTTCGAAGTGATAGTACAAATTTAAATATGTAGCCGTGAAGTGTCTTGGTCATGATATTTTTCAAGGGTTAGATACTACAAATATCGAGAAGTGAGGCTTTAAGAGTTGCTAATAGAAATCAGAAAGTGCTCATACAAGACAGTCATTATGTTACAGTTCAAGAATAATTCCAAAGATAATGCTCACAACATCCTCAGGAAGCTCATATGAAGATATTAAAGAAACTGAAGTTAACAAAGTGAAGGATCAATTAGGGGAGGATTGTTAGGAATTATTGTAAATGAGACTTATGTCTGGTAGTTATAAAGTTATGTACTGGTAGCTAGTTAAGTCTGTCGGTACTTAGTTTAGTCTGGACAGTACATATAGTTAGTATACTGCTCTTGCTAGTGAGTGTTTATGTAACAGAATAGTTATAATAGTTATCTTAGAGATATCTTAGGAAAGGATATGCATTATCCTTTTATGCATTTGTAAAGCCCATTAGGGTTTCCTTGGTGTATAAAAGGAACCCTACATAGTGTTTGATACATAGAACCCTAATAGAAATCAATAGAAAATAGCAAAGTTTTACATTGTGTTTCTTAGTACTTGTGTTAAGATTCCGCATTAGCACATAGTATTCATAGTTATTGTCTCTCATATAGTTGATTTGGATTTATTCAAGTTAGTTATTATCTTACAAAAGGCTAAACAGATCCAAGACTTTGGACCAACAAATGTTAACGTTTAATGTTTGTTTTGAAATAACGTTTTGAAAAGTACGTTAAATGGATAATGTACTTGGTAAAATGATATTAAGATATAGACTTGGATATTAGGATGTTTAAATGCTATAAACTTAGATGTTGATGGCATGGTAGAGGTTGCGTGAGCTTGTTACTTTAGAGATGCAGTTCCGTGTGCAAATGAGATAAAGCAAAATTCCCTGTAAGATGGTGTTATAAAGTGCATCTAATTTAATAGATGGATATTACAGTGCATCTAATTTAATAGATGGATAATTACATTGATGAAAATACTAGAAAATTACAGATTGTTATACTTTGGCCTCCTAGGTTTTGAGTCTTTTGAGGTTGAGATGTTGATGGTTGAATAACGGTGGGTGTGTGATGGGGATCAGTTGGCATTGCTGAACCTTCACCCATTTCTTCTTAATTGTGTACCACCATGGTTGGAAATAAGGGTGTGACTCTACTAGAAAATCCTTTCCCTACCCTTTTTATATTCCTAAATATCTTCTTAGTGTGAGAGGAAGCAATATAAATTCTATCATGAGTTGCAATCCCTTCCAGTTGCTTATCCAAAAACACTTGTACAAACCTTAGATACATCAAAAATTTACCTACATTATCCAAGTTCGTCACCATACTTTCAAAAATGTATTTTGAAAGGTTGAACTTCTGGTTTGTAGCTAAACAGATAATTATAGAAGCCATAGTGCTACAAAACTCATTCCATGCAGTAGTCTTAGAACTTAGGCATTGTAGAATAGTATGAATAAGGAATTTCTATTGTGGGGAAAAGAATACCTTATAGAAAGTAAGCTTCTGTGAAATTTTCTCATACCCCATTAATGTAAGTTGTTCAAAGATGGTAGCATTGGGTAGACAATCAACACCTTCAACATCTTCTAGTTGAAGATCTCTTCTTACAATCGACTCAGTAATGATAATCTTCTTTCCATCCACTAGGGCTTGTAACTGTACTTCCCCATTGACAGTTTTCGCCTTGATAGTAGCCCAGAATTATTCAATGCACGAAGTATATATTGTAGGATTGATCGTTAATGCATACTTTATAGTGTGTGCATTAAGAAAATCTACTATTTGCTTAAACCCTTTCCTTTCAGTGGGTTTAGACAAAAACAAGACCATGTTATGAGTATCAACAAACTTTAGGGTCGTCATTATGTTAGGTTTTGATGATGAATGATTAAAATACGTTAGGGTTTGTGATTAGAAAGTATATGAGTGAATGAAATCGATTAAATGTGTGATTAAAACCCTTAATCGAAGTATTTATGAAAATACCCTCAACAGCATTATCGTTCAACTAGCAGTAGTAACCCAGCAGTAGTAAGTAATGCCTAGCAGCATTAACATTTAGCAGTAGGAGTAAGTTATGCCTAGCAGCATTAACTTCTACTAACAGTATTAACTTTATGCCTAGCAGCATTAACTTTGAGTCACCAGCATTAACTCTTTATATTCCATTCAAAACAAGCTATCTGTTTTTAAATATATCAACTCTCTTTCTGTTTTTTAATTCACCATTTCTCTTAATTCCTTTTACTCACCAAATCACTATGTCTGTTTTTATCTTCCACACATCTCTCTTTCTGTATTTTTTCTCACCAAACATCTCTCTCAATTTCTTTTTCCTCACAAAACTCCTCTGTCAGTTTCTCTAATAACCAGCTTTTCCATCATGAATCTAACACTTTTTTTGCTTTTTTTTCAAAATGTTAGTCCAAAAACCAAGAAAACACAAGCCATAGCCATTTTCACAATTATCACAGTATTAATTATACCTAACAGTATTAAGTATAACTAACAGTATTAACTCAGCAGTATTAAGTATAACCAGCAGCACTAATTATACTTAGCAGCAGAAACTTTTAATGACATGAATAACAGTACTAATTCATACAAAACTCTACAAAAACATAAAGAGATAAAAGATTTTAAGGATTTAGCATTCCAATACTAGCAATCAAATATTGAAACCTACTTACATCAAAAGCTTTTGTAAGTAAATCTGCAACATTCTTGTCAGTATGGATTTTGACCATTTGAATCAACTTCTTTTCATTGCAATCCCTAATAAAATGATGTCTAATCTCTATATGCTTTGTTTTTTAATGAAAAACAAGATTTTTAATTATGCAAATAGTACTGTTATTGTCAATAAAGATCTTGGTATGCATAAAATTGTACCCATAATCAAGTAGTTGATTCTGAATCCAAAGCACTTGTCTATTGTAACTTGAAGCAGCCTCATACTCAGTTCTGTTATAGAATTGCAAAACAGTCTATCTTCTTGCATTGCCCTAAACGATATAATCTACATCCAAGAAATTGACAACCAGCTATTGTAGACTTCCTATCCAAGCTTGCTCCAGCATAATCACTATCAGTATATGCTACCAAATCAAAAGGAGAATCTTTTGGATAACAAAGGCCCAATTTTGGTTGATCTTTTAAGTACTTAAAAATCCTTTTCACAGCATGAAGATGTGAAACCTTTGGATTGACTTGATCCTTGCACAGGACACATTACAAACTTTGATGTCTGGTCTTATAGATGTAAGATATATCAATGAACCAATCATTGACCTATACATATAAACATCCACTTCTTTACCATCTTCATCCTTGATCAAAGGCTTTTGAGTTTCTATTGGTGTGCTTGCAGTCTTGACTTTTGTAAACCTAAATTTCTTTAAAATTTTCACAACATATTTATCTTGACTAATAAATATGCCATCCTTTTTTTGCTCCACTTGTAATCCCAAAAAGAGTGTAAGTTCTGCCATAGAACTCATCTGAAATTTCTCATGCATCAACTTCTCAAATACATTACACATCTCTTTCTTTATTGAACCAAATATGATATCATCCACATAAACTTGGACCAGCAAAATATCACCTTTGTACCTTTTGATGAATAAGGTCTTGTCAATTTTCCCTCTTTGAAACTCATTGTCCAACAGATATGTTGACAAGGTTTCATACCAAGCTCTAGGAGCTTGATGTAGTCCATACAGTGCTTTTTCAACCTTGTATACTCTATCAAGAAAGTCTGGATCTTCAAATCCTGGTGGTTGACATACATACACCTCTTCTTCAATCTTCCCATAGAGAAAAGCACTTTTTACATCCATTTGATACACTACAAAATCTTTAAATGAAGCATAAGCTAAAAATAGCCTAATTGCTTCAATTCTTGCAACAGGGGCAAAGACTTCATCATAGTCAATCCCTTCTTCTTGTGTGTACCCTTGAGCAACCAATCTTGCTTTATTTCTTATCACAATTCCCTTTTCATCCTTTTTATTCTTGAAAACCCATTTAGTGCCTATAGCCCTTTTTCCATTTGGTAAATCCACTAAAGTCCAAACTTCTTGTAACTTGAATTGTAGAAGCTCTTCCTGCATAGCCTCTATCTAGCTTGGATCCTTTAATGCATGAATTACCTTTTTGGGTTCTTCCTGTGATAAAAAGCAAGCAAACAAGTAGTTTTGATGGTCTTTATGGGTTGTTCTTTGTTGAATAGTACTAACAAACCCATGCTCCTCCAAATTCTTTAACATCCTTCTTATTTGTGTAACTGATTGCAAATCTCTAATCATTTGATCAAGAGGATGATCTTTATGAATTCTTGTAGTTGGAATAGGACTGACTTGGATTGTTGTATCCAAATTGTTCATGTCAGCCTCTGCACCAACATCTTCATCATCTTCAAATATGTTATAATCTTCCAATTCAGGCATATTTGGATCAAGTGGAAATTTAATGCTTGCTTTCCACCAAAAGCATTAACTTCATTTGTGCTAGCAGCATTAACATTTTTAGTGTTGTTAACATTATCTTACTTCTCTTGATCAATACATTCACTATCTTTTCTTGTATCTTCATCAACCTTCTTTCCATTATCACTTGAAGGTTTAGATCCATCATCATCATGAGAACTCTTTGGATCTTGAGAAAATAGTAGATCAGCAGTCCATAATGGTAGCAAAATATAATTTTTGACAGGTTCTGTCTACTTTCTAGCTTAACCTGCATTATCACTTGCTTTTGTACCTTCAAAACCATTAGATTGTGTACCTGCAACAATTAGCTTATAATTCATTGTTCTTGTTTATGCATCAGTATCAAATAGCCAATTTGGTCACTACCACTAATATTAGGTGTATTCTCACTAAACCTATTATGCAAGTTTTCTTCCACTATCCTTGTTCTACTATTAAATACTCTAAATTCTTTACTATTCAAAGAGTATCCAACAAAGAAACCTTCATCAGCCTTACCATCAAATTTGCCTAAGTGACCTATAGTATTAAGAATGGTAACAGGACACCCAAATGGTCCTATAAAACTTAATGTTGGTGTTCTACCATGAAAAACTTCATATGAGGTCTTGTTATGAGGCTTAACTACTAACACTCTATTTTGCACATAGCATGCAGTATTAACTGCTTCTGCCCAAAAAGTAGTTGGCAACTTATAATCAGTTAAAATAGTCCTAGCAGCCTTAATTAGTGTCCTATTTCTCCTCTCAGTAACTTCATTTTGTTGAGGAGTTCTAGCTACACTATATTGTCTCAAAATACCCTTCTTTTCACAAAATTGATTCATTTCTCTGTTTTTGAACTCAGTTCTATTATCACATCTAGTCATCTTAACCTTGTGATCTACTAGATTTTTTATCCCAGTTATAAAGGACTCAAGAATACCACTAGTCTCACCCTTAGTAGCTAGAAAGAAAACTCATGTAAACCTACTGTAATCATCTGTGACAACTAGGCAATACATTTTCTTCATAAGTCTTTTTATAAATTTTAGACCAAACAAGTCCATATGCAACAAATGTAAAGGAAGACTAATTGAGTTCTCTGTTTTGGACTTACAAGAGGCTCTGTACAGCTTTCCCTTTTGACAAGCAACACAGGTTTGATTATTTTCAAAAAGTTTAGAGGTAATACCTTCTTACAAGATTTCCTTAACAATTTATTTCATGGTTTTAAATTTAAGTGGAACTTAGCCTTCTATGCCACAGTTTTAGATCATAGAAGTGGCTGTTTGCAAAAAGGGAAGTTAAACCTCCTTTACGGAACTATTGTTCTTTAAATCAACACTATACATGTTGTTCTTTCTAGGAACTCTAAGTAAAACTTGACTTTCATCAATTAACTTAAAGTTTGGAGATAAAACAATACATTCAGTGTCATTAAAAAGAACATTATTCTTTTTATCACACATTTGTGAGACACTAAAGAGATTAAACTTTAACTCTCTCTCAAAATACGCATTTTCAAAATCTAGATTACTAATTTTAATGGTACCTTTTCATGTGATTTTCCGTCCTTTGGGGTTCCCTCCAAAAGCAACATATCATCCATCTATCTCTTTATAGTCTGTAATATAGGACATGTTCCCTGTCATATGCCTTGAACATCCACTATCAATCACTCGATCATGTAAATCCATTTGTGGATTGCGCTGCACATTAGATAAGAAAATTAGTTTTTTTGGGGACCCAAGCCATCACTGACTTGGATTTTCCTTGTGATTTTTTTTTTAATATAATCAAACTTATTTAGGGTGATTGATGCACTGTTGTGTTTAAAAACATGGTCTAAAACTTTAGTCTTTAGTTTCCAAACCCAACAAGCTGAGGCCTTAACAACATTAACATTATTTCCCTTAACAGCATTAACTACTGCTTTTGGCCTAGCAGTATTAACTTCTTTACCCCTAACAGTATTAACCCTTTGATTAATATTATTGTTTTTAAATGTTTTATTCTTATTAATGGGCCTCTTAATAGTTAAATGTGATGTTTTAGAAAGATATGACACTGGTCTAGCAGCATTCACTGTTGTTTTTGAGTGAGCAGCATTAACTTGTCTAGCAGTATTAACTGATACTAAACCAGACTTCATTAGTACTGCTCTTGGAACCATGTTCTTTTTAGCACAGGGGTGAGTCCTTTTAGCAAAGTTTTTATGATTCACCCTTTGAGCATTGTTCCAAACAGGTTTTACCATCCTTTGATTTTGAAATTGTTTTTTATGGTAATTGCAATCAACCTGCAAATGATCAAAACTTCCCCACACATAACATGCCTTATTAAACATCTCAAAATTGCTTCCTAGTCTTTAAGACATCATATTGTTCCAATTTATTTGATTGCCTCTTGGACTGTGAGTGTTTTGCCTATTTTTCTCAACTTGTTTAACAGTTTTCATAGCAGTTTTCTCTTGTTGCTTAGGTTTGACAAACTCTATCTTATCAATACTAGGCTTAACTGTTTTCTTCTTAGACACATTTTCTTCCTTTTTTTTCTTAATTTTTGGCACTTGTCTTCAATACTTGGGAGGAGATCATTAACTTCTTAATTCTCTTAGGCAATTCTTCATCAGACTTAGCTTACTGTTCTCAACTATTAAGGCTTAGTAACAAACTCATCTAAACCAGTAAAAGACATGTCAGGTGTTGGAGGCATGAAATTTTCTTATGTAGGGAGGTGGAACTACATTATATTTTTCATAGCCTAAACCTTTCTTGCAATTATCAACAATCTGACACTCTATGAGCTTGTTTAAACTTTAAGATGCATTTTCAAATTTATCTACATTAAATTGAATGCTATCCTTTTCTTTTTGAAGTCTTTCAAGCTTCTTCCTAAGCTCTCTAATAGTTATTTCTCCTACTTGAATATCCTATTTTAAGCCATTAATGTTTTCTATATAAACAAACTCATTCTTTTTATAAAATTCAAGTTTTTCTTCCACTGATTCTAAACCTGTTTTATAACCTAAAACCATTAAACTAGATTTCTCTAAATCTCTTAATAGTTGATCATTTTGAGATTTAACTAATTTAACAGTTTCCATACAAGATTTTGAACTATTTGAATCATTGGATACCTCTGAGTCAGAACTTGGAGATGAGTAAGCCATGAGTGCATAATTAGGCTCTTCCTCTGCCTGATCACTCCAGTCTGATAGGTCTTGTTTATCTTGAATCATACATATTGTTCATGAAAGCTTAGAGAGAATAGTAGAGGAGGGCAAGTATTCAAACTGTGGAATATATATTTCCACAGGCATACTTCTTCTTGAGCTTTCCTTATTCTGGTTATCTTGATTTCTTGGAGCTCTGCACTCCCTAGCAAAATATCCCCTCTTATGGCAGTAGTAGCACTCCACTTTGGAGTTATCAAAACCAATAGTCTCATTTCCTTTAACAGTAAGCTTCCTTCTTGTATTTTTCAAACACCTTCTAGCCCTCATAGTCAACATGGCCATTTGACATCTCAAATCCATCTCTTCTATGTCATCAGGATGGATTATTGTTGCAATTCCGTCAAAGTGCAAGAAAGACGATTTAGTTGAATATCAAAGAATGAACAAATAACAACCTCAATCAGTTATCAATATTAGTAGAGTAAGTAGTATTAACTTGAGTGCTAGCAGTAGTAACTCCGTGAGCAGCATTAAACGACTTTATAGAGCTACTTAGAGTTGTTTATTATGAAGAGGACACAAAGCCATGTTCTGTTGTTTTGAACTTTAGCTAGACACCCTTTGACTTCTGTTCATAAACCTGGAGTTGTTATAGAGACCATCCATGCTCATTGTTTCTAACTCACTTTATTCCTCTACACAACAAAATGTGTGTTCCACCATTGTGGATTAAGCTTCTTATATCATTTGATTAACAACAACTTGTGAAAGCTTTTCAACAAAGAGCTCCAACTAAATCACAACTTTTGAAGCCTATCAAAGGTTTGATCAAGCATCTTAGACTTATAATTAGTAAAGTTTTTTCATATTACTGCTTTAAGAGATTACTTGATCTTCTTAGTAGCTGCAATCCCACCAAAATTTCTTTTTAACAGCTTCAAGTAACTTCTAGTCATACTTTACATAGTAAAACTGATAAAAACTGATGTTCATTTGGAATGCCCATCATTAAAGTACTTCACCTTCACTTCTAATCTGTACTCCGAGCCATATCTTTATCAGATGTAAAAGGCTTACACTTATTCAACACCTTCAACAACTACTGTTTTTGTCAGGTTGACCAATTCTCTATGACTTTCCATAGTTCATTAGTCCTAATCATCAGAGATGTTATTAGTTATAATCCCTCATCCTCCATAACTTAACTCACATGGTTGACATGGCCTTTGATGCAGCCACCCTGAATGTCTAATCTTTGATCCAGATCATCGTAGCAAAGTATTCTCAAAGCAACAAGCGCTGATACCAACTTGTTGGCCCTAATTCATTTCTCTAACACAAACTATAGTAGAAACTATGAATTATTAAGATTATAGCGAAATCTAATCCTTATATAAAGAAGAACTATTAATGAAACCAGTAATTATATTTAAACATATTATTCAATAAACAAAAAGTCACACATTATTAAGAATATACATACTCTCAAAGTATTAGGGTTACAAAGACCTAAAAGCTATGAAAATTCTATGCAATGACCTCGTATCAAACTGACTATATTTGGTATGGTGCGTTCTTTCATCTCAATGGCCCTAAGACAACCTTATATACACCAAGGAGTCCCTAAATTAGCTTACAATACTTTCCTAAGAATATCAAAACTTTAAACAAATAAGTTTATAACATAACTTTAGACAAATAACTCATATAAATTCACATAGCATTGCTAACTAACGTTAAGCAATTACTAACTTCTTCACTAACAGCATTAACTCCTTCAACAACATTAACTTTGTACTAATAGTAGTAACTTTTGTACTAGCAGTAGTAACTACTTAGCAGTTTTCTTCTAAGTCTCTAAGCAGCACTAATATGCACTAGCAGTAGTAACTTTAACACTATCATTACTGAAACAGTATACTACAGTAGTTAAGCACTATCATTTTTCTCTGAAGTTCTTGAGCAATACTAACACAACTGAGCAGCATTAACTCTGATAAGAGCAACAGTAATACTAACAGCATTAAGAAAGCTTTTAATCCCAACAATCCTCCCCTAAACTTAATATTCTTCTTCAAAATCATCAAGTTTCTTCATTTAAAAGCTCCATAATCACCAGGAGGATGCTTCCAAACACTTGATTGATTCTTAAGCTGTTTTGTGAGAAGTTTAAGAAGCTGATATGCATTTTATACTGTACATAATCAACCTGAAGCTCACTGTACATCATAGGTAAATGTAGAAAGATGTAAGGGAAAACTCTTTTTCTACAGCAGTAAAGTACACATTTGCATCCTTTAAGGAATGTACACTAACAGGAGTCACACCACATCTAATCCATCACTGTGTTAAGTCTGTGTTGATACTCCAAATTGTAACTTTAACATGTGGTTTCGAAACATTTTCTTCAAATCTCCTATAACTACAAAACCAAGTCTTCCACATGTCTTGTTGACTCATATTTAGCTTTAACCAACTTGTATAAATCTTCCAAATCTTTTTGCCTGCTAAAACTTTTTAAGCCATATAGGTTAATGGTGTGAGACGGAAAAAACCCTAACAAAAAGTGCAAAGTGTGTCGATATTTATTCTCATTACTGCACGAAACTTTTCTTTTTGTTTCTTCATAATCTTCAACGATTTTACCTTCTCTAGATCTTTCTATCTTCCGTTTAGGTGTTATATTCGTTTCTATATTAGGTTTGACCGTTTTATGATATAGTTTCGATTGATTAGGTATTTGTTTTTCTTTTTAAATAGGCTGCATAACTAGTTATAGTTTTTCTTATTCTCTTGTGTCGGTCTGTTCTTAATCGAGTATATAAGGTCTGTGGTTGATAGTTTTGAGTGCTGCTCGTGTGTTTTGATTTGGATGTTTTCGCTGTAAGGATTATTAGGGTTTCGTTGTTTGTTACTGTTGGTTTCGGTGTTTAGGGTTTTGTGTATCAAAAAATCGCTGGTGTTGATTGAATTGGGATTCTAAAACCTACGAATGAAACCAGATGCGCAGCTGTTGATCCTTTGGATATCGCATCCAAAGTAAAAGACATAGAAGTTCAAAAGTAAGGAAGAAATGCTGTTCGATAAGTGTCAAGAGCTGTATTGATGCTGCTTTGCATTTGTTATCAGCACATCTGGCCTTAAATTATGTGTATGGGGGAGAAAGCCATTTGAAAAATCCATTCTCAAAAATTGAATAAAGAAAAAGGCCAAAGTGGAGAATCTCTTCTAAACGAGTTTCCTTGTCTCCCAATATTTCGCTACATGTTTATGAGGCTGATCAGGTTGAGAAAGTGACTGTCACGGGTTCGAATGATGGGGATGACTACGCTAAAGCAACCAGCTATGATAAAGGTACCTAATTCTTTGCTTCAGTCCTTAAACATATGGGGAATGTGTGGCAGAAATAGTAAGCTTAGGAATGAAGAATGTGTCGAGTGTAAAGCCTTGACTCATCCTCTTGCTGCTAATGAGGAGGCAGTTCACGGTTGTGAGAATACACATATGGTTATTTTGTTGAAAAATGTTTGGGCTTACCAAATGTCAATTTGGAGAAACTATGTTAATAACTGTTTTGTCTAAATAAAGTGTTGAAAAGAATCCAACTCATGGTGAGTTTTTCTTGTTCCAATTTGAACAAAGGAAGGCATGAATGAGAGTCCCCTGACTAAGGTTCTTGGCTGATTAAGAATAGTTTCCTCAATCTTGAACATTTGGTCTCCAGAGAGATATGAATTCATAAGGCGGAAAACAAAAAGGTTCCGGTGTAGGGTAAAGCTTTTATAATTTTCCCATTGTTCTATTCTGAGTGGGACTTAGTCTCATTACCACTCAAATTGGGAAACCAATTCCACTTAGAAGCGTAATATGAAGACATGTGCCTTGAAATTCGTGGGGTCGTAGTGCTTATGCAGCGCGCTCTTATAGAAATTTCGGCAGATGTTAATCTTTAAGAGAGGATTTTGGTGATTGCTATTCCAAGTTGGAAGGTGATAAAAGTTGCCATTCTATCTACTATTCATATTAAAATGAAGGGAGGCCTCCTAGGTTTTGCTCTACTTGTTTTAATATTTGATCACACGGATGATAATGCCCTAAGCTTACCTAAAGTGGAATCTCATGGATGTGGTTACTAATTGTTGGTGTTAATCATTCTAAAGAGTGTCTGATGATGGTTTTGAGTTGTTAAAAAGAAGCAGAATAAGAAGAAAAGCATCAAAAGCAAGGTGGATGGGGTTGGTTTTTGAGAGCAAACCATCTCTAACTTGCATTATCGTCGGGTTGATAAAGGTAACTCTACTAAACAGTCTGGTTCTAATAGTGCAAGCACTAGTAAGCGAGGGATAAATAGCTACTGCTACAAGTGATCATACTAAAGATGTTCGGTGTAGAGAACTCTATAAGTGTCCTTAATACGAAAAAAAATGAAAAAAAGTTGAAAGTGAAAGGAAGGAAAATACCGCATTGCACCATACACACCAATTACTTAAAGTGCATAATGATAGAGAAAAGAGATGTGGATGAAGATAACACATTTGATGATCGTGGAGGCAATCTCTAGAACTTTAATTATGTTTTGTTATGGTTTTTATTTGTTTATGCTCATTTAAAGAGGTTTTTCCTATAAAGTGCTATTGGGTTATTGTAATAGGTTAAGTAATCAAATGGCATGTCATATGATGTAGTGGCTGTCAAGTTTATTGGCTTTGAGGTTAATGACACTGCAGCTACATTCCATTTGTACTATCGGTCTTTTTTAGGACTATATTTTACCGGGGTGAAGTCCCTTTACCCAAAAAAAAAACTTTAAGCATATGACTAAGATTCTGTACATTTGAGACTTCCATTCATCTCTCATTATTGATAATAGCTTTCTTTCCTACTTAGAGAATCCTTCCAGCCAACAATACTTTGTGTCACACCCCCTCTAAAGCAGAAAGAAGAGGCGTAACATCATGGATATCATCACAACACAATGGTGTCAAAAATAGAGAATCACTACATGCATATTAAATACAAGAGATACGATATGTCATGAAAAAACCAAAAAACAAGAATAACAGCATCTATGAATTAATGAAAAAGGGTCTCATCAATACAAAGACAATGTCTCACAATCCTAATAAAAATATTCAAGAATTCATGCAAACAACATACGAAGCGAAAACAAAATGGAAACTTCATGCAGCCTAATTACTCTCAAGCTTACTTTTAATAACTTTAGTAACTTTATAAGCTCACCTGAAAATGATGCTTAAACGTCACATAATGGATCTGATGCGAGTCATAGTTTTACGACACCAATACAAGATTTAAATAAATTACTGTGATTATAAAAACAAAACAAAACAAAAGCTAGTGGCTTAAGTTTAATGTGAGACCACGCAGTCACATTCCATTGTACTTATTGCTTTTGGTGATTAATAATAATTTACCTGTGTATCGTCCCTTTTACCAAAAGAAAAATAGCTGTGCAATCCTACATGATATCATTCTTGAAACCCTAAGTATCTAACTGAGAGGAACGTGTCCCCCGACCAATGCAACAAACCAGTATGAGCGGAATGATGTCCCCAATTCCAGACTCTTGGTACCTGTATCCACACATATCACAAGGAGTTGATCACCTCCAAGTGAACTTACCCACAAAGTAGGCGAAGAGACTTTGCAACAACATACACATCGCACATAACATATAATAGCAACTTAAAGTCCATGATAGCTTGAAACACATAATCACAAGAATCAAACTGATACTTTGCATCATTTCTCTCCAAAAAACATAGTGAAAAATGGGTACTAGATAACTCACCTGAATACTCAAACGCAGCTTCCAAATCTCTACACGCAACTATACAAATAAATAAACATGGTTACACGCGACCAAGCTAAAAGCTCTATTCCATGTAACACACATATGATGGATGTCCTAAAGGTATTAGTTAACCATCCAAGGGTCACCCCCGACACCAATGCCACCTTAACCATCTTACTAACACTTTACACTAAAACTTACAATAACCAGAAATTTGCAGATTTTAGTGTCTCTTTACGTACCCAAGAACCCTTACTTAAGGACCTTCAAAATGATACCAAAATCACGCCTTGTTATTTTATGGAGTAAATAATAACTATCTTGTGATTCCCATGTATTACTTACATGTGTAACTACCTCAATTAAAATCAAACTTCCAAACTGTCCTAATTCGTATCTGATTGCAGACCAAAATATATCACTCTAACTACCATACTTAGACATGCTTTCAAAGGCTAATTTTTACAGGATTACCCATAGACATATGAAACTTAATTACTGTAGAAAGTCTAGGCTTAATTCCACTTTTAAGTATATGTTTTACCCTCACAAACATGACATAAATCTTACCTGTATTTACTGTTCTGACAACTTTTAGTGTAACCAACATTTAAATGACTTCCCGACCTTAACCTGACCTGGATTTTCTTTAAAGTAGACTTTTTTGGCTTATTCCTAGGCTCAAGAAACATATAAAAACAAGTTTTTATCATCTAGATATCAGTCGTTAAATACGACCCAAAATTCTGCTCAACCCTAAATCAAGTTTTAACGCAAATCTAACCTAACCAATAGCATAATCATGACCCTAATTAAGCTCTAATCATTTTATCATCTATAAATATCATTAATATTCTAAATTTTTATGAAATCCTAATTTATCCATCACTTTCTTGTTACATGAATTAAAAGAAAGTTAAATCAATTAAAGTTTTTAGACATACATTGATCCTTAATTCTTAAACCTTAAACCACCAAATTGATCTTGAATAAAAAAAACCTTTTTTTTCTCTGCTCTTAAATTCGCCGGTTATAAAAAAAGGGGATTATGGGTTTGTATTTATAGTGTAGAGAAAAGATCTAGATAATTACCAAATTAGAATCCTAATTATACTAAAATTAGTTTGTTTTCCTTCTTGACCGGCCGAACAAATCAATCTTTTATTTTTATTTTTTTTATTTTTTATTTTTTATTTTATTTATTTACACATAAACCCTTTTATTTTGTTATTTTTATAAAAACTTTTATTTATTTAGACATCCTTCTAAATAAATCTAATTTTAAATACCTAAAAGTAAATTCACTTCATAATTTATTTTTTTCTAACTCAATAACACTAAAATCTAATTACTAAATTTCTATTCCCGCAATTTCCTATTAGCAAAATACGTATACATATAAATATAATTACATACACACATATAATTTTACCTTCATTTTCATTCTCACTAAAGTGTGAACATAATGAAATATCCATAGCAACCATAATTTCAATCACCATGAGACGACAAACGCTCAATGAATTTGTAACCAGCCCACATAAGATCACATAAACACATAATTATTGTAACACATACTGAAACTCAATTCAATACTAACGGTTGACTAACCTACTCAAAACACAGTTGTCACAGTATCCTCTCTTTATGGAAATCTCGTCCCGAGATTTAACCACTAGATTCACCAGCAATAGTAACAAACAAATAGGGATACCTAGCTTTCATATGGTCCTCGCGCTCCCATGTAAATTCAGGACCACGCTTTGAACTCCAACGTACTTTAACAATAGGAATCTTACTACGTTTTAAAGTCTTAATCTCACGATCCATAATCTCTACTGGTTTCTCGACAAAATGAAGAGTTATGTCGACCTTGATCTCCTCCAATGGCACATGCAAGTTAGTATCCGCCAAATACTTTTTCAAATTTGACACATGGAAATGATTCAAAAGAAAATGGAGGAACATTTAAAAACAAAAAAAAACGAAAAAATACGAAATGAAAAAATTAAATAAAAACAAAAAAGTAAGAAAAGATAATTGGAAAAAAAAAAAAAAATAACCACAGAAACAAAAAAAAAAAACAAAACGAAAACCATAAACAAAACAAAAAAAAAATCAAAAAAAAACAGAAACATCAATCTACAAATTAAAGGAAAAAAAAAAAAATCAAACAATTCACCGTCACTTAATTCTATAGGCAACTAACCAATAAACTACAAGGCAAACCTTTCCCAAAAAGGATTTCAATGTTCCTACATACCTTAGGCCGACTAACCTATCTTTCTAAATCGCAATCACACCAATCCCAGACACACCTTCAGTAACACCTAATCACCAACCTTAAACTCTAAGGGCTGTACGACTATTGTACATCATAACTCTTTTGATGATCTCTTGCCCCTTTGAGCTTCTCCTTAATTTAAACTACATTGTCAGTCGTCTCTTGTACCAACTCAGGCCCAATTAAACTACCTTCCCCAATCTTAGCCCACAGAATAGGCGACCTACATTATCTTCCATACAATGCTTCAAATGAAGCACACTGAATGCTCGAATGATAACTGTTGTTGTAAGAAAACTCGGCTAATGGTAGATGGACATCCTAACTACCACCAAAATCTATAACACACGCCCTTAACATATCCTCCAAAGTCTGTATCGTACGCTCACTTTGTCCATCCTTCGGAGGATGATAAGCAGTACTCAAGTCTAATCTTGTCCCTAATGCTTTCTGTACCGAATGCCAAAAGTGTGAAGTAAATCGCCTATCTCGATCCGAAATAATCGACACGGGCACTCTATGTCATGCCACAATTTCATCAATATATAATCTTGCCAACTTCTCCGTACTAAAATCCTCACGAATTGCTAGGAAATGAGCTGATTTGGTATGTCTATCGACTATTACCCATAAATCTCATGCCCCACTTCTTGAACCTAGTGACGTTGGTAATTAAGATCAAAGAGATCGTTATCCCACTACCATAACAAGTATCTCAGGTTGTTGCAATAAACCTGAAGGTCTTTGATGCTCAGCCTTCACTTTTGCATAAGTCAAACACTTGCTAACATAAGTAGCAATGTCTCTTTTCATCCCCGGCCACCAGTACATATCACGAAGATCATGGTACATCTTATCCGCTCTAGGATGTACAGAGTACCCTATCTTATAAGCTTCATCCATAATTATCGCTCGCATACCTCTTACTAACGGAACCCATATACAATCTAAAAAGTATAAACTCCCATCTTTTCTCCTTTCCATCTGTTGATCCAAGCCATGTAGCCTTTCTGCGAGTACATTCTCTTATTTGAACGCCTCACCCTGGGCTGCTAGTATCATCCCTCTTATTCCGGATTGAATGGTCATAGTCATTGCTCGTACACGTCTAAGTTTCACTCATTCCTTCCTACTTAGTGCATCTGCCACCATGTTCGCCTTACCCGAGTGGTAGCGAATCTCGCACTCATAATCACTAAATAACTTAATCCACCTCCTTTGACGCATATTCAACTCCTTCTGGTCGAATATGTGTTGAAGGATCTTATGATCCGTATAGATAACACTCTTCGTACCATACAAATAATGCCTCTAAAATTTAAGGGCAAACACAACAGCTCCCAATTCTAGATCATGCGTTGTATAATTCTTCTCATGAATCTTTAGTTGTCTCGATTCATAGGCGATTACCTTGCCTCTTTGCATAAGCACACAACCTAGTCCTTGACTTGATGCATCGTAGTAAACTACAAAATCTTCAATCTCGTCTGGTAACGACAAAATTGGAGCATCACACAATTTATTCTTCAAGGTCTGAAATGCTTCTTCCTCTTTTTCGTCCCACTCATACTTTTGGTTTTTTTGAGTTAGCGAGGTAAGGGGTTTAGCAATCTTGGAGAAATTCTCGATGAAATGCCAATAATATCCAGCTAATCCCAAAAACAATCGAACTTCCGACGGCGTCATAGGAGCTTTCCAATTCTCTACCACCTTAATCTTACTTGGGTCCACGTGAATACCATTTTGGTTGACCACGTGACCAAGGAATTGAACTTCTTGTAACCAAAACTCACACTTGGAAAACTTAGCATACAACTCTTCCTTCTTCAGCAATTCCAACCCAAAGATACTAATGAACCTCAGTTCATCCTAGTCTTTGAGTGCTAACGTGAATGTCATCAATGAAAACTATGACAAACGTATCTAGGTATGTTGCAATACTCTTTTCATCAAATCCTAAGAATGCGGGAGCAATAGATATTAAAATCCAAAAGGCATAACCGTAAACTCAAAATGTCCGTACCTCGTTACGAAACGCAGTCTTTGGAATATCATCCTCATGTACTTCGGAGCTGATGATAACCCAACCAAAGGTCTATCTTTGAGAAGTAGCGCGCTCCTTGTGGCCAATCAAATAGGTCATCAATTCTCGGGAGAGGATAACGATTCTTTATAGTCAACTTGTTCAGCTCCCTATAATCAATACACATGCGTAGTGCACCATCCTTCTTCTTAACAAACAATACAGGTGCTCCCCACGGACAATGACTGGGTCATATGAAACCCTTATCTTGTAACTCTTGAAGTTGCGCAGACAATTCTTGCATCTCTGAGGGTGCTAGATGATATGGAGACTTCGCAACCGGTGTCGCTCCCAGAACTAAGTCTATGCGGAACTCAACTTGTCGTTGCGGCAGAAATCCCGACAAGTCCTCTGGAAACACCTCAATGAAATCTCGTACAATGGAAATATCACTCAATTTTGGTTCGTCTACCTTCACGTTACTTAAGGCTTTGGCGATTCCTGGGGTACGTTCTCCTTGGACATAAAGTATCTCACCACTTTCCAATGGTATCCTAACCACCTTCTCATGGCACACTATCTCAGTCTTATGCTCAGACAGCCAATCCATTCCCACAATCACATCAAAACTCCCATGACCTAATGGTATTAAATCTATAATGAATAGGGAAGTTCCTAGTTCTAGTTTACAATTACGAATAACACTATCAACTTCTACCTTCTTACCATCTGCTACTTCAATCAAATACCCAGGGTTTACAAAACTAGATTTCACATTTAGCAACGACACAAAACTAGTAGAAATGAAACTAAAATTGGCTCCAGAATCAAAAAGTACAGTAGCATAATGATGGTTCAAAGAAAAAGTATCCGTCACAACGTTAGGATCTTGGAGAGCGCCAACTGCATTCACATTGAAAGCCCTCCCTTTAACTTGATTCATGTTATTCCTTGAGTTTCAATTTCCTTCAATAGTCAATCAGTTCCCCATTTGACCAGGTGCTAGATTTAGCTTCGGACAAGTATTTTGATAATGTTCACGACTTCCACACTCATAACATGTTCTTGGTTTATATGAACCCCTAACAGCATTTATCGGCGCCACCTGCTTAATTGGTGAATGACAATTCCTTACAATGTGACCCAGCTTCTGACAATTGAAGCATACTAGACAAGGTCTATCTTTAGAATGATGAGCCAAACACTTAGCACACCTCAAAAGAGACCCAACATACTCATTCCTATGAGTAGTTGCTACCACAAACCGTTGCTTACCATCCCCCACTTATCATCATTATATTCTGCCACAACCTTGCTATGTCTTGAACTCTTCCACTCCCTTTCTTTTCTCATACCCTTTTCATTGTACCACTACAAACTACCTCATTAGTAAGTATCCCAGCTCTAAGAATGCACTCTAATTGTGGTTGTTGGGTTGCTCGAGTCATATCCTGATCCAATACTAACCCAGCTATTACCTCTTGATGCGTGATGACACAGGAGAACAGATGCAGAAAACCCCACTTAACTAATTGCAGAAACCGATCCTTATATTCCGGTCATGATTGGTTCCCGCCATCTTATGGTTCCAAAACTCAGATTCCAACTTCTCCATTTCATTACTAGGACAGAACTCCTCTACCATTAATGCCTTAAAATTAGTCCATGACATACCTATTGTGGCTTCGCGACCTTTTGCTTGAACTTGAGTATTCCACCAAGTCAAAGCCTTGTTCACAAATGAGCTAGCAACATACTGCACCCTTTGGTTCTTAGCACACCCACTATTGTCAATTACATTTTCCATCTTCTCTATCTATTGGGTAAGTGCTATCGCACCTCCCTTCCCATCATACTCTTTGGGATTGCATGCCATGAACCCCAAATCCCATTTTGTAGTACAAACAGTTTTCCCACCATTTCCACTATTGAGCATTGTTCACGTTGTGAGTCACTTTGTAACGACAATTTGTGGAAGAATGTTTTGCAATTGTTGCGCTATGATAGCAGCAAGTCAGGGTTCTCATCGATGTTGTTTGTTGGGACCGCTTGACGTGAATGGATCCATTTCTAATGAAGAAAAATTATATACATAGACGAATTATAAGTATCAGGTCTTATATATACTCTTTCCTGACCTAAACAAACGTAAACAACAGTCAACATTAATCCAATGTAATCATATTTGCAAGACCACATGTGTTGTGTCACATGTAAAATAAATGTTGGCCACCATAATGTATAGAAGTCCCCCTTTCACGTTTTACTCCCTCCTATGACAACAATTCATGAAATAAACACACCACATAGCACCTTAAAAAAATATGAAAACAAAAAATAACACAAAGGAATAATCCTAATGATCATTTTTATTAATAAATACTCAGAATCCAAAAGTTGAAAATAACATTCCTAGCATGGCTTCAAACGTCGAAAGGAAAAAGAAAACAAGCTAAAACATATCAATCACTTAGAACCAATACTAACAGTTTGTGAGACGCAGTGGTCAGGACAATCATAGTTGTTTTCTTCTACATAGGCTTACTACTTGCGGTGGACTCAAGATCCGAGTCTACCCCTTTATCTAATACTTCATGCTCTAGAGGCTCTTCCTCATCCTTAATCAACCAACCGTTCATGTTGCCTTCCCGTTGGGGAAGTCAATCGGATCCAATTCCCAACATTTAGAGTTCTGGGATGAATCAACAAATCCAAACATATTTAAAGCTCTTGGTTTGTTCATGGTTTTCCTCTCCAATGAGTTGAAGCTCATGGAATTCAGAGATTTCTCCATCTTTTGAAATCATCGTCCTCTTGCTTTCTATGATCCATTCTCCTCCTACTTGTTATTGGTCAACTTCTCTTCAATACGGCGCAGATACAATCCTTTTGGTATTCGAACTCTACGGTTTTTATGATTCATCCTAAGTTTTGACTTTGGATCGGTAAAACGCTTGCGTCTAGTTGCGAAGGCGATTCCCCAATGAAACTTAGCACGAGACGTACGAGCTGGAGGAGACATGACTAAAATAGCACAAAGAAGGGTATATACTATTAAAATCCTCATAATGAAAAGTATATGCATATTATATATCATATTATATATCAGTAATGCAAAAATAGGAAAAATTAAAGCTTTTAAGTAACAAAAAAATATAGTAGATACGTACATATACACTTAAGCCCTAAGATGAAAATATATGAGGGACTCTTAGGTTATAGTCTAGGCCAAACCACCTACTTCTCTATAACCAAAGGCTCTTATACCAATCTGTCACACCCCGCCAAGGCGAAAACACGAGGCGTAACATCATAGATATCATCACAACACAATGGTGTCAAAAATAGAGAATCACTACATGCATAACTAAATAAAAGAGACACGATGTGTCATGATAATACTAAAAACAAAAGAACAGAATCTTGTATTAATGAAAAAGGGTCTCATCAATACAAAGACAATGTCTCATAATAAAAAAACATTCAAGAATTCATGCAAACAACATACGAAGCAAAAACAAATGGAAACTTCCAATGCAGCCTAAGTCTCTCTAGCCACTTTTATTAACTTCAGTATCTTCATAACGCTCACCTAAAAATGATGCTTAAACGTCAACACAATGTTTGGTGAGAGTCATAGGTTTTACGACACCAATACAAGATTTAAATAAATTACTATTATTATAAAAACAAAAATAAAGCAGGACAAATAAGCTGGCTATCATACATGCTAGCATTCTTGAAACTAAGTATCACAATTAAGATGGAACGTGTCCCCCTATCTAATGCAACAAACATAGTCATGGAGAGGAATGATGTCCCTAATTCCAGACTCTTGGTACCATATCTATACAATATCATAAGGATTTGATCACCTCCAAGGATCTTACTCACAAAGTAGGCGAAGAACTTTGCAACAACATACACATGCAAACACATAACATATAATACAACATAAATCCATGAGTACACTTGAAACACATAAATCACCATTTCCAAACACTTTGCATCATTTCCACCCCAATAAATCATAAGAAAAGAGGGGCTATGAAACTCACCTGAAGCACAAGCATCTTCCAAACAATATCCACACAAGCTACACAATACAAACACAAATGTGTTACACGCGACCAAGCTAAAAGCTCATGTCCATGTAACACTCATATGATGGATGTATAAGGGTTTAATTAACCATCATGGGTCACCCCGACACCATGCCCAAACTTAACCACTTCATTAACTCCTTCCACTAGTTACTTATAATTAACTCATAATTGCAGAATTTTACCATGACTTTACGTACCCCAAACCCTTACTTAATGACCCTCATAATTCATACCAAAAATCATCCATGCTCATTTATGAGTATATTAACTACCTTTGGATTTCCAAAAGCCATTTACATGCACAAGTACTCCTAAGAAAATCAACTTCAAAACAGTCCTAATTCGGATCTGATTGCACACTAAAAAGTTTGGACTTATTAACCATACTTAGACATAAAATTAGAAGGTATCCTTCTGGGGTTTCTCTATATACATATGAAATTTAACTACTGTAGAAGGGCTAAGCTCAATTAGAATTTTAAGTTAGGGTTTTACCCTCACAAACATGACCTAAATCTGACCCGTAATTACTGTTTTGACAACTTTTAGTGTAACCTATATTTGAATGACTTCCCGACCTTAAAAACTTTCGAGGCCAAATTTTATGGAAAGTAGACTCTTTTGGCTTATTCATACACCCCAGAAACATATCAATATTCGTTTCTATCATTAAGATATCATCAAAACAACACAGCCCTAATTCTGCCAAACCCTAATTCAAGTTTTAACGCAAATCTAACCTAACCAATTGCATGAACATGACCCTAATCAAGCCCTAATCATTCTATCATCATTAAATATCATTAATATTCTGTATTTTTATGAAACCCTAGATCTATCATTGATTTTGTTACATGAATATACAAATCTAA
>BQNB010051102.1:0-41171 GCA_026074375.1 Tanacetum coccineum
GTTTTATCTCTGTTTTCCTAAGAAGGCTTGTATAATCCATCAAATACAAGTTACAAGCAAGTCATACACTTCATTTATATTCTATAATCATCCTTATTTCATAAGATTTCATGAAATGAAACCCATAAACCCTAAACCGAGCTAGTTTCTAAACCATGACCCGTTTCTTTGTTTTTATCCATTATAAACCTAAACCAATACTCAAATAAGTTGTAATAACATAAATTACAACATTAAAAATCACATTCAATCATCATTTCACTATTTTTAACAACAATGTACAAGAATTAGATCGTGAAAACCCTAAATGAACCCTAATTACAAATCACGACCCACATTATCACTTTTACCCAATTTTATCACAAACCATTAACCAAATTATGATCTAAACTCTTAATACAATCCTTATAATCCTTAATCCACCCTTATCTCTCCAATGTATACAAAAAAGAACCAAGAAAACCCTAAACCCGTACCATATGAACCCGTGAACTATTTTACTCATTTTTGCCCATTTTAAACCTGAACCACCTATCAATTCTTGTTAATAATCCCTAATACAAGTCTTATGAACATATACCTATCATTATATCACAAGAGTACATGAAATGCAAGCTTAAAAACTCAATTCGAGCCCTAATAAGCCCTAGCGAACCCACGACCTTATTGTTTTCAATTTAACCCATTTTGATAAATCCTGTTGCAACCAAGCACCATGGTGACTCACCCACATTTCCCTAAAGCAGCTTACAAGCACCTTGATACATTTCCATGGTTAAACATCAAGCTACATCACCTCCCTTAGAGGCTAAGGTACCCGCGGCCAAGAACACCACAAACTACCCTCCACCTTGGTCTAGCTACTACCATAGACCTCCATATCACCTCCCTAGACCCTCCAACATAGCTAAATCAGAACCATACCACCTCAGACCTTTACCTTGGTCACCAAGACTCATTTAGGCTATAAATTGCCATTCGCATACCTCATTCAAACTCACACCCCACTTCTTCTTTCTATATTTATAAAAATTAGGTATGCAAGTAATTATGTAATTAATAATATATATTTATATTATATTATATATATATATATTATTATATATATATAATATATATAATATATATATAATTATATAGTGGTGTCCGATCGGTTTTGTGGTTTAAAATAAGGTTTAAGGTGCAAATTTGATTACACTAGAAGTATTAGAGGATTAGGATTGCAATTAAGATATTTAGTAAAAACCTAAAACATAATTTCTTCCTCCCCATTCATATCCCACGAAATTATGCAGCCCCCAACCAAAAAAAGAACATATTTTTCCTCCATTGTCAATCAAGAAAAGCTTATGATTTGTTAGGGTTTTTGCGTAAAAAGGTAAGTGTATTAACCTTCATTAATCTTTTAATTCATGTAACATTAATTATGGTGGATTAGGGTTTTATAAAAATACAGATCATAATGATTAATTAGTGTTGTAATTATGATTAGGGTTGAATTTGGGTCATAATCATGCAAATTACATGTTAGGGTTTTCATGAAATCTTGATTTAGGGTTGAGCAGAATTAGGGCTGTGTTCACGAGCGATTTTATCCATGATGGAGAATGATATTGAAACGATTCTTTTTTTTTAAATTGTAGTACTCTAAGTCTTCTTTCCAGAAAATCCAGCCCCAAGAGTTTTTGTGGTCGGGAAGGTTGTCAAATAATTTTTATAAGATAAGTGTGCAAAACAGTGAATTTTCATGAGGGTTTAGTAAGGGTTTGTTTTTTCTTAAAAATTACTAGGACACCGTCTTAAGGGTAATATTTATGTGGAAGTCATTTCTATGTTGTGTTGATAGGTAGGTGGTATGGGGCTGGTGTTTAAATGTGTCAGCTAACATCATACTATATAGTGGCTGTCTTGTTACTAGGCCGAATTGGGGACATTTGGTGTTTATGATTTTCTAAAGGGTACTTATAAAAGGTAGGCTTTGGGAGAGTAATTGGGGGTTCATAAGTATTATTAGAAACCTGTGGAATTTTGCCAAAAATTATAAAGATGTATAAGTGGTGCGTTTAGGGCGTGCAAGTGAGTCTAAAATTCTGCTCAATCTTAGAAAATTGGAAGATGTAAGAATATAAGTGTAAACTAGTAATGTAAAGAATTTAAAAAAGGTACAAATATGAGTTGAGAACATTGATAGATCGCTTAGATTCCTTCATTAGTTGAGGTTAGACCTTATTGAGTGATGACAAAGTTTGATGTTAATATTCCATACGTTTTGTTGTTTAGACTTTGTGAGCTTCTTGAAACTTTTTGGATTAAGCTAAGCTAAGGTGAGTTTCATAGTCCCACTTTTACTTCGTTTTAAACTTGGGATGGAAATGATGCTAGTATGAAAATGTTTTAATTACTGTGATAATGTGTTTAAAGTGATGCATGGACTTTATGTGGCTATTATATGTTATGTGCTACATGTTTGTGATGTGATACGCTCCATGGCTTAGTGATCAATTGGAGTGGGTTTTGTGGTATGCTCCATGGCTTAGTGATCAATTGGAGTGGATTTGTGGTATGCTCCATGGCTTAGTGATCAATTGGAGTAGTTCTGCGATAGAGACGTCTCGTAATCGTGTGAATGGTATTGGTTTGGATTGGACTTGATTTGTTTTGCATGATAGCTTATATGGTAGTTCATTTATTGTCATGCAGTATTTTCATTTATCACAGTAATGATTTAATTGGGTTTATATCGTGTCTTACACCTATGACTCTCACCAACTTTATGTTGACATTTTTGAGCATCATTTTCAGGTATTCAGTTTGAGACTAATGATGCTAGGAGAAGTGGCTAGAGAGACCTTAGGATTGGCTTGTGGAGTTTCTTCTTATCTTTATTTAGACTTATGTTCTGCTGGATAATTTAAGTCTGGGATTGATTTACTTTTATGTTGGCTTATGCATTTGCGTGTATGACATTACTTAATAATGCAAGACTCCTTTATCTTGTGTTGGGTATTGTTATGACACATATTGTCCCCTGTGATTATTTTCTTTTCCTTTTAGTATCTCTATAGTAGACGTCATTGTGTTGTAATGATATCCATGAAGTTACACCTCGTGCTTCCGCCTTGGCGGGGTGTGACAATCGACTCCACAAACAATCCATTCCTTGTGTAAAATAAACTTTGTAGTTCGCACTATACAAAACATATAGTAAAAATTGATATAACATAGATTGCATCAACCCAAATTTTGACATGGTTCATCTTATACTAACGGCTAGGTAGTGTACAGGAACAACGTACCATGTGATTTGATTCAGTGATTGACTTAACTCTCTCAGATTTTTGATCAAATGTTTTCTGAAAGTGAAAGAAAATGGTTATTTCCTATAAGTTCTGTTTACAAATAAACGTAAGGGATGCTATGTGTTACCTTGATATCAAAGGTGGAACTCTATACAACCAAAATAAGTAGATTGTGTCCCCAACAACACAAAAAAGAAGAGGGAAATAAAATCCGTGACCACTCAATTGCCTATGGTAACATCTAAAAAATTATGCGAGAACAAAAACCATATAGTTAGCTAGAAATCATTTCATGAATCTCTAACCACCAAGGCAAAAATGCATGTCTTAGAACAGGTACTAATCATTATACATTTATGTTTTATAAACCAAACCGAACCGACACATAACCGATATTTTTCCTACAAATGGACTGAAAACAGGACTGGCTATATATATATATATATATATATATATATATATACCAGGCGCAAGTGCGTGTTATAGGTGAGTTATCCGTCTACCACAGAAAATTTTATATTTTTAATAATGCAAACTCACAAACTAATAGAATTGAATTACTCAAATGTTGTCGGCAAGATGTTCAAACTTGAAGTTCCATAAAAATTTAACATTTTGTTGTCGGACTTAGCATCCTAAAGCATCTATAGATATCAAACTTCAAGAGTTACCACAGTAGAAATGACACATGCCTCTTTTTAAGCACTTCTATACCCAAATCACATATGTATAATGAACACGCACATCACAAAATTTACCTTTATCCGACTAGTTTGCTATAGAGAAGAAATATAAAATGTGCTGATAAGATTACTAAAATACAGTCAATAATGATGCTACACTATATGTATTATTGGTATGATGATAATTCATAAATGCCATGCTTTCAACACTTGGCATTTTGATGTCTTATATATATATTTATGCGCAGTATAGCACGAAGCGCTACAGGAGTCAATAGCGAAGGATTCTTGCAGCTTGTTTCTGTTATATTTTGTTTTTTGAATGCAACTGCATTTAGTAGGTAATTAGAATAGATATTTAGACATAAAAGACTTTTTATTTTGCTTTTGTTTCAACAAATAAAAACATAGGTATTTTTATTTCCTTCAAACACACGAGAAAGGTAGGCCCATGAAATACAAACTCACTTGTGCATGTGCATTTAGTCTTAATCCAAATGAAAAGTTGAATGTTTGGGGATAAAATAGCCCTAATTCTTAGGTAGGTGGCATTTTAGTCTCTTTCGCATACCCATCATGTCTTACCTAACAACCATCTCTGTCATTACTGGCCCATCATTTGAGTCCACCGTCAGCTCCTCATCAACCATAAAATTCCAGCTAAATGTTGAACCGATCAATGCTTCTTGAACTTGGATCGACGCGCACGCTGCACCATTGCACTATCTCGTCACTTTGTACACGTTATCAACACAGGCTCCCATTGGTACAAGGCCGACCTGCACTATCTGCACCTCATCCAATCATTAGCCGACACCGCTGCCACCTGTAGAACTTCATGATACGTCCAGAGCCACCGCCACGTGGTCCAAATGTCATAAGACAGCTGCCACTGAGCCGTGTCCAAATATATGAGGGACCCACATGACACGTCATCCTTGACATCAACAGAGTCAACGGGTCAAGGTCATTGGGCCAGTCGGGTTTGCCACGGATGGCACCACCTGAGTGAGGTCACGTGGCATCCGGACGGGCGTGGGTCATTGCAAAACCAACCCGCCTAAGCTAGCCTCGAACCCTCGACCTCTAAGGTGAAGGGTGAAGGATACAAAGGCTTACGCCTTTTCCAGCTGCGCTGTATGTCTCCTCTATCAAAGCTGTCACTAGGTAATGTGGTCCGCAGGGACTGTGCGTTTATAACAGCGACACTTTTGCCACTACAAGGCAACCTTCATTTTTTTCCAATTTTATTTTTTCCAGATTTTTTTTAACAACAAAAAACATAATAACTTATAAATAGGCAACTCTTTATAATCTTTTCATTTATAGAGGGCTTTTCCCAAATTACTACTACATGTGCATCTTTTGTGTTAATGGGCTTATATTGCAATAAAGTATATAAGATAAATTTAGGGTTACATTGTAACATTTCACATTTTCAGGTCATTTTACGACTTCACTTATTCTATTATTTATTTTTAGGGTTTTACGCGTTCACTTTAAATTTTTATCATTTAGCTAAATCGCGTAAACAAACAATAAATCCACATCTCAAACGTAAACTCTATGGCATCAAACCAATAAATGATTTATGTCAAGTAACAGTTTATAAAGTTAGCTCGCAGAATTAAAATTATAACTTATTACGCTTTTATATTTTTATGTTACGTGAGAAACGATTTACGTAACACAATAAAACTACACTTTGCATGCATGGGCAACCATAAACTCCATATAACCTTCAAAAAAAACCCACCTAATACCCATAATACACAACAAACCACATAAACTCTTAATCATTTTCATCCTATAGACCGAATTTTAAACACCATACACATTACTACTTGAAATTAAATCCAACACGCTCCACTACAACCATCAATAAACAATAGTCTCCTAGTTTTATCCAATGGCATCAAGAACCATGAACTAGAGCATCCATTTAGTCAACCCCTTTTGTATTCTATACAATGGTAGCCAAAAACGGCGAAGAAAGGCAGCACAAAACCAAGCATGCATATGGATCCATCACATCCCAATGAGACAACAGCTTACTTGTGTCTCTACAACCATCTCGTACCACAGAAAGCAAGCCCATAAACATTTTAAAACAATAAAATCCTTCATTCTTGGTTCCCATATCTGGCCACTAATTCGTTAAACATCAGTATAACCATTCAGGTAGTTTCTCATGAAATGTTATTACGTTACTGTCCTGCCTAAGATAAGATATATTATGTTCGACTCAGCTCAAGTCATCGCACTACAATACCTTACATAAAGATAGCCAGCTCTCCTTCACACTAATCATTCACACACAATATCCAGCAAAAATCACCATCATTTTCTCTCTATCAAGCTCCAAAACTCAACGGGCTTGTCTTTCTACCAACACATACATACACTGGAATCTTTGATTCTAAGTTAATTCAAGTATTCAAGAGTGATATATATCAAGATCTAACATTATTGGAAGCTTAGTTGGGTGTTTAAAAGGGTTTGCACAAGTGAAAGGAAATAGGGTTTCCTTGGTTGAATTAGGGTTTTCTAGTTTCGAAAGCTTGGATATCTTGAAAATTAAGGTTAGACTGTCCCTCTTTCATCATACCATGTTGTTAAGGTCTGCCTAAGAACCTAAACTTTTCAGATTATTTTTTCATTTCATGTGTATATAATGTTTATATTCTGTTCACATCTCCCCACTAAGTTATAAGAAACTGTATAATGTTTATAAAATTGAGATTTATTCTCTCATGTGAAAAAGATCTTCAGAACACCACTATTTTCTCTGAGACAGGTAAGATAGTTAAGAAACACAGTCGTAAAATGCAAGAACACACATTCTATCAAGTATATAGTTAATTTAGTAAAAAAGTAGTTAGTAACACATACTAATGAGATGATCAAAATTTTATTTAATTATGTTATAAATAATAAATAGGCAGCACTTGTTATTCTTGGACATATCCTTAGACATATATTAGAGGACTATAAATATACACAAGTTAGTGTATTAATCATATTAAACTTGTGTCATTTACAAATTAAGCTAAAAAGTGTATAAAACAGGTTTATAAACTTAATTAACAATAAAAAAAACCCCCACTTTTTTATAAAAATTATTGATTTAATTCGACAAAATAAAATAATTATTTTTATATTTTATAAAATAGTACATATCATGACAACTAACGCATATAAAGAATTCAAAATTCGAGTTATAAACAAAAGAAGTTACGCTATTTACAAGTTTACGATAAAAGTATTTTTATAAAAGTAATTTTATAAAAATATGTTAATATTCATAACAGTGAGCTGTTGAAAAATATTTTTCTTAGATAGAACTTTTAATTACGAAGACGTGGATATAAGGATCACCAAAAACCGAATTAAAACAAATTAGTTATGATTTTTACGAGATTACAACAATTAATTATATAAAAGTAGTTTTATATAATTTTACAGAAATAGTAAAAGTTACTGTTCATCAGTAACTAAAATATTATAAATGTAATATTTTGATAGACTTTCTTAATACGAAACCGTGAGCGTAAAGAACGTATAAAACGAGAAAGATACGACGTTTTTACTAAAGTGATATTTATAAATGTTTTTAACTTTATAAATATAATTCTCAACCTATTAAATTATTGTAATATGAAGTGTAATTATGTAATAATAAGTCAAGTATTTTTTAAACAATTAATAAATTGATGGACAAGTAACTATTTTTGCAGCAAATACAAAGCTTGGACATTATTTTTCAAAGACAAAATTTGTATTGTTTAATTATATAAATTAAACAAACATGTTTAGGTGGTGATGTAACTATATAAAATTATATGTTGTGTTATTTATTCAAAGTACATTGTACTCATACGACCTATAATTAATTAGGTTGCATTCAGACTATCCGTAACGTTTCACTCATTTGATTTGTATAATCAAAGTTCATTCACTGAGGTGAGTTCATAGCCCCATATTTTACAATTACAATGATTTACAACTTTTGGGGTGAGAAACATGCATTGTTTTACAAATTGGACGCAAGTGTACATTTTAACATGATTACATGTTTGCCTAAGTAGCGATAACCCACTGAGCCCATTATCATGAACTGTCAATTACTTGGTGTAAGCGCGAATGTTATAAATAGATCTATTTGAGATTGACCTCCCTGTTCGGGTGAGTAGCGCTCACTGTGCTGGTTTGCCGGACAACGGATGTATACCATGTCGGATTTGGGATGTTGCGTGTTAGAACATCTACAAGGGCATTGTAGGCAATTTATATTGCAATTCATACATGTCGAGCTTCAGTGTCATGAGCTCGGGGAAACGTAATTACATTTTGTGATGTTTGCATCTGTTGCACTATCATACACCTGGAAATCTTGTGGTCCTACATTATATTTACATAAACCTGTGAATTCACCAACTTTATGTTTGCGTTTTAAAGCATGTTTTTCTCAGGTCAATAAGGTACAAGACAAGGATACATTGGTGGTCGTTATTTTGGATGTCATTGCATAAAGATTTAGAAGCATTACATTTTGGGGATATTTGTTATGTTTTAAAATCTTTACATTTACATGTGAACATGTTAAGCCGTTGTGCTTTTGTAACAAACAATTTCAGTTATTCTAATGTATCAGTATTTCAAACGACTCATTTAGATGTCGTTCGCATATCTTGTGCTATTGATCTATGATGTAACGCTCCCGAACACATTTTTCGATGCGACCCTATTTGGGGGTGTTATAGATTGGCATCAGAGCCAGGTTATAGAGAACCAGGTCAAATGTTTTTACTTGGACTATAACCGTTTTTCAAACATTACATCATACAAAGGGGTTTTCACGAGACATACATACACTATTGAGTTGCATTAGTTGGTCATACTAGATGCTGTCATGATTGATATACGTGTTATAATTTACTACGTATATTACTATAAGGGTCTTATATTGATACTTATATAAGCTACTTTCATTTTGTCACAGATATAGTCATGTCATCAGACGAGGCATCATTTGGGGTTACCTACAAAGGTATTTTTTATTTCCTTCAAACACACAGAAAGGTAGGCATGGAATACAAGCTCAACTTGTGCATGTGCATGTCTTATCCAAATGAGTGAATGTGTGGGGGATTAAATAGCCTAATTCTTAGAGGGGCGTTTTAGTCATTTCGCATACCCACCATCTTACCAGCACCATCTCGTCATTTCTGGCCAATCATTTGGCCACGTCAGCTCCCATCAACCAATAATATTCCAGCTAATGTCGAGCCATCAATGCTTCTAGAACCTTGGATCACGCGCACCTACCACCTGCACTATCTCGTCACTTTGTACACGTATCACGCTCCCATTGGCAAGCCGACCTGCCACCTCTGCAACCTCATCCAATCATTAGCCGCCACCTGCCACCTGCAAACTTAATGATACGTCAGAGCCACCGCCACGTGGCCAAATGTCATTGGACAGCTGCCACTGGCGTGTTAAATAGTGGTACCCACAAGACACGTCATCCGTAACGTCAGCAAGTTAACGTGTCAGGTCATGGGCTAGGTCGGGTTGCCACGTGTCACCACCTGAGTGGGTCACGTGGCATCCGACGTGGCGGTGGGTTCAATTGTAAAAACCCGCCTAAGCTAGCCTTGACCTCTAAGGTGAAGGGTGAAGGATACAAAGGCTCACGCCTTTTCCAGCTGCGCTGGAGTGTCCTTCTATTAGGCTGGTCACTATGGTATGTGGTCGCGACTTGCATTTTAACAGGCGACCTTTTGCCACTACAAGGCAACCTTCATTTTTTTTCCAATTTTATTTTTTCCAGATTTTTTTTAACAACAAAAAACATAATAATTATATTAGGCACTCTTTATAAACTTTTCATTTATAGTGGGCTTTTCCCAAATTACAACTACATGGGCTATTTTTGTGTTAATGGGCTTATATTGCAATAAAGTATATAAGATAAATTTAGGGTTACATTGTAACATTTCACATTTTCAGGTCATTTTACGACTTCACTTATTCTATTATTTATTTTTAGGGTTTTACGCGTTCACTTTAAATTTTTATCATTTAGCTAAATCGCGTAAACTAAAAATAATCATTCAACGTAAACGGGCATCAAACAAATAAATGTTTATGTCAAGTAAGTGTTATAAAGTTATTAGAATGATAATTTATAACTTTACGCTTTTTATTTTTATTGGTTACGTAAAACGTTTACGTAACACAATAAAACTACACTTTTGCATGCATGGCAACCCATAAACCCATATAACTTCAAAAAATACCCACTAATACCCATAATACTCAAAAACCTCATAAACTCTTAATCATTTCATCCTATAACCGAATTTTAAACACATTCACATTACTACTTGAAATTAAATCCAACACCTCCACTAACATCAATAAACAATCATAGTTGTTATCCAATGGATCAAGAACCATGAACTAGCAACATATTGTCACCCCTTTTGTATTCTTATCTATGGTAGCCAACAAGGAAGAAAGGGAGACAAACCAAGCATGCAATTGATCCATCACATCCCATGAGACAAGCTTACTTGTCTCTTACAACCTTCTCGTACACAAAGCAAGCCCTAAACTATTTTAAACTATAAAATCCTTGTTCTTGTGTTCCCATAACTGGCCATAATTGTTAAACATGGTAAAACCATTCATTAGTATCTCATGAATGGTATTCTAGCTCAAGTCTTGCTATAAATACCTTACATAAAGTAGAAGATTACACACTTATCATTCACAAGCAAAAATCAACATCATTTTCTCTCTATCAAGTCCAAAACTCACGGCTTGTTTTACACACATACATACACTTGGAATCTTTGATTTCTAAGTTAATTCAAGTATTCAAGAGTTGATATATATCATATCTAACATGTATTGGAAGCTTAGTTGGGTGTTTAAAAGGGTTTGCACAAGTGAAAGGAAATAGGGTTTCCTTGGTTGAATTAGGGTTTTCTAGTTTCGGAAGCTTGGATTTTCTTGATAAGTTAGGGTTTAGACTTTGTTCCTCTTCATCATCCATCTTGTTAAGGTCTTCTAAGAACCCTAAACTTTTCATATTACTCATTTCATGATTTATATAATTGTTATATAGTTAATCATCACTTAGGGTATTTTATAAGTTTATAAAATGGATTTTTGCACTTGTGTAAATTCAAATTTCAATTTTTGTAAGATGTTATGATGCTAAAATAATGATAGAAGGCAATGACACACTTTTTATAATTATTTGTTAATTTATAAAATAATTATAAAAAAGTTTATTTATTAACTTTATGAATAAATAAATGTGAAGACTTGTTATTCTTGGACATAGTCTTAGACACAAAGTAGAGGAATCAAATCATATCAAGGATGTGCTATGACATAAAGTAGAGGACTTGTAGTATTTTAATTAAGTGAAGAAGTATACAAAACAAGTTATAAAACTTTTAATTTAAAAACTTAAATTGCTACTGTTTGAATTCGAACCTAACTATAAATATTTTATGTTAAAAATAATACATTTTATAAGGATCGTAAGCATATAAAAAACTCAAAAATCCGAATTATAACGAAGAAGTATTGATATTTACAAGATTATACGTAAAAGTGTTTTTATAAAAGTATTTTTTATAAAAACTCCAATGTTTTCAAATCTGTGTAAAAAATGAAAGCTCATTTTTTTGAAAAAATACAAGTGATGAGGATTCCAAAACTGTAAAGTACACTAAGAATAGATTTAAAATGAAGAAGTTACGCTATTTACAAGTTTACGACAAAAAGTATTTAATTAGGTCATTTGATTCCAAAGTTTTTATTTGGCTACTGGGGGGATTCATCCCCACCCTCCTTCTCCATCTTATCAACGGATGAGATTAATTCTCCATTTACACAGAAGGGTATTTTTGTCTAATATAATAAATTTATTTCTCTAGATAAACTTCTCATTATCAATTCACACGACACCTGTGAGTTTTTCCTTTCATCTCATTAGTTTCCCTCCTCATACCATTAACACAAATAGATTCTAGGATTCCGATCGAGTCATACAAACACAAAAAAAAATTATGTTCTTCATTTCATCCAATCGAATCGAACCTTATCCTCTCGTTCTTTAATATGTTAACATCAGTATCATATTCTTCTCGTTATCTTACCTTCGATCTGATTTTTTTATCATTATTAACTAATTCAAGTGAAGTAAAGCTTATAATTAGAGGAGAGGAGAGCTATCCGAATAAGCGTATGAATTAGAGAGAGAGTTGTGTGAATAAGCTTATAAATTAAAGGAGAGTTATGAATAAGCTTATGAATTATTATGATTTGATTTTATTATGATGAATTAAAGCTAAGTTAGTAGCTTATTTTCATCACATCTGGTTTTTTTTATCTTTTTAGCTGATTCATGTGAATAAGCTTATGAATTAGAGGAGAGAAGAGTTATGTGAATAAGCGTATGAATTAGATGAAAGTAGTATGAATAGGTTGTATTATTATGTAGTTTTAATGATCTGGATAACTTTTAAAAAAAAAAAAATTAAAATTTTTGAGCATTTGATGAATTAAGTTCATTAGATCATAAGATGACTTAAGATGGTTTTAGTTTATTAGTTAGCAATAAGGAGTTTTGAGTTGATATGAAATATATCATATATGATATTAGCTTCGGTTAATGTGTTTATAACTGATGTTATTTTGTTTGATATATCATATGTGATATCACATGTGATATTTCATTTTGTTGGATTTATTATATCATAATATCACTTATGATATCACATAGTCTGTTTTATTGGATATATCATATGTGATATCATATGTGCTTTTTGCTTTTTGTCATGAAACAACTTATTTATATTTTCATTTTCATGAAACCGATTGAAAAACATTTTGAAGAACAGGAATGCATGTTCTTTATGTGGACGTTTTGATTACAACAAAAGGAGCTAACGTTTAAAGATCAAGAACAAGTCGTGGTTCAACAAGAAGTTGTGATTCAAGAAGTTGTTTAAGAAAAAGAAGATTTGGTTCAAGAAGAAGAATACTTGGCTAAAGAAGAAGACTTGGCTAAAGAAGAAGAAGAGTTGTTTCAAAAATAAGAAGGATTTGGTTCAATGATAAATTCATCAAACTGGTTAATTTTTTTTACATGTGATATGCTAAAAAATCATATATGATTTTACATTATTTTTCTTTTCATTGCAATTATCATATGTGATATTTGAAAGTAATCTGTTTAATGTTTGATTTTTATATAAACAACTATTAGAAATTCTCTTTTACTTGATTTTGGTTGATTTAGATCTTACATGAATGTGAATCTATTATATATCAGATGTGATATTTGTATTTTACAAGTTAGTAACAAACTATCATATGTGATTTCTTTCAAAAATCACATTGCTTTTAACGATGATC
Organism: Tanacetum coccineum; assembly: GCA_026074375.1. Taxonomy (NCBI): domain Eukaryota; kingdom Viridiplantae; phylum Streptophyta; class Magnoliopsida; order Asterales; family Asteraceae; genus Tanacetum; species Tanacetum coccineum. The sequence goes on from BQNB010051102.1 coordinate 13,427, forward strand.
ATCACTAATTTATCAAACCATCATACTTGATGTTTAAAAAATGATAACATGTTTTCTATTCTAATGCTTTTATTTACAAGTGATTATGAATGTGTGCAATAAAATTTAAACAAAATAGACATAATATCGAAAATCACATCCGTAAATGTTTTGCCATTTTCATTTCATTATAAAACATCATGACATAATACCAAGAAAGTTAAACCATATTAGCAAGACACTGTATCAGTTTCTAATAGTTTACAAAATCATCCATAGACGTCAAAACTCCATACGAAGATTACAAGAAAAAAACGTAGAATACATTTTGAACGTGAAATGAAAATTCATGAGCTTCTTCATTAAGCTTCTTGGGCCTTTGGATGCTTGTGATGTTCAAGATGCCTTGAAAACAACCTTCTCTACACAAATAAAAAGATTTGATTCAATTTTTAAGTACATAATCATATATGATATATTATAATGGTAAAGAAGTTAACTTTCAAGCAAATTATCATCCATGATATTATTCACACAACTAACTTTTCAAACAATAATATCAATAAAATCTCTATAAACGTTTGAAACCTAACATATATCATATATGATATAGTATATAAGCTTTTGTAATTTTTTCAGACAACTTATCATATGTGATATTTCACTAACACGTCATCATCAACATATTTTCTTCATAAACATCAACATACTCGATTTAAAGCTTACTTATCACTATAACATCACCAAATATTAAAATATCATCAAAATATCTTCATTATAAACTGTATAAACACAATAACTTGAACAAAAATCACAATATATTTATCACAAACAATATAAACAGTAGGCTTCACCATTTATGCATAAATAACATTAAAATATGCAAATAAAGTGTTTTACACCTGAATTAGTGATGTTAAGCTTGTATTTCAGCTTTTTTTACTCGAAGCTTCATCTATAAGCTTAATCGTTAAGATTTGTTCTTCAACAACATCATCGACATCTTTTTCTTCCATTATTTGATGCGATTTGTGAATGATTATTGATGATGTATGTGTTTTAGTGTGTTTTTTTATCGGTGCAAAAAGTGTGTGTTGTGTGTGTTTTTAGTGTGTGTTTTGGAGAGAGAAAAAAGTAGATCTGAGAATGGGACGGGATGTGATGATTGAGGAGTGGTAGGTGTGAGGTAAAATGACTGAGATGCCCCTCCGCTTTTTTTATGAATTTTCTTTTTTTTTAATTAATAAAGTGTATTTAATCTCACCCCTTGATTGTTTTTAAATGGATGGCTGAGATGTGCCCCTCCGCTTTTTTATGTATTTTTATAAAAATATGTTACTGTTTATAACAGTGAGCTGTTGGAAAATATTTTTTCTAGATAGAGCTTTTAATTACGAAGACATGGACATAAGGATCACTATAAATCGAATTAAAATGAAGGAGTTACGATTTTTACGAGATTAAACAAATAATTATATAAAAGTAGTTTTATATAATTTTACAGAAACAATAAAAGTTACTGTTCATCAGTAGTTAAAATATTATAAATATAATATTTTGATATATTTTCTTAATACGAAGCCGTGGGCATAAAGAACGTATAAAACGAAATTGAAACGAAAAAGATATAAGGTTTATAAAACCTTATGCACTATTTTTATACTTGTGCACTATTTTTGTGAAATCAATTAAACTAATTATATAATATTATTACATAATTACATAAAGGTGTTAAAATAATTATTATATATAAACGATCAATTGTTAGATGAATATAACATTTTTACCAATACAAATACATGAACATTATTTTACAAAGTACAAAGTTATATTGTTTAATTGTATAAATTAAACAAACATGTTTAGGTGGTGATGTAACTATATAGAATTATATATTGTGTTAGTTACTCAAAGTACATGGTACTCATACGACCTATATTTAATTAGGTTGCATTCGGACTACGTGACGATTTTCACACTATTTGATTTAGATAATCAATTCATTCACTGAGGTGAGTTCATAGCCCCATGTTTTTACACTTATAATGATTTACAACTTTTGAGGTGAGAAACATGCATTGTTTTACAAACTGGATGCAAGTGTACATTTTAACATGATTACGTTTTTGCCTAAGTAGCGATAACCCTCTAAGCTCATTATCATGAACTGTCAATTACTTGGTGTAAGTGTGAATGTTATAAATAGATCTATTTGGGATTGACCTCCCCGTTCGGGTGAGTAGCGCTCATTGTGCTGGTTTGTCAGACAACGGACGTATACCATGTCAGATTTAGGATGTTACGGGTTAGAACATCATCAAGGGCAATGTAGGCAATTTATATTGCAATTCATACATGACGAGCTTCAGTGTCAAGTGCTTAGGGAAACGTAATTACTTTTTGTGATGTTTGCCTCTGTTGCATTATCATACACTTTGAATTCCTACATTATACTTACATAAACCTGTGAATTCACCAACTTTATGTTGACGTTTTAAAGCATGTTTTTCTTAGGTCAATAAGGTGCAAGTCAATGATACATTAGTGGTCGTTATCTTAGATGTCATTGCATAAAGATTTAGAAGCATTACATTTTGGGGATAATTGTTATGTTTTAAAAAATTTATATTTACAAGTAAACATGTTAAGCCGATGTGCTTTTGTAACAAACAATTTCCGTTATTCCAATCTATCAGTTTTCAAACGACTCATTTAGAGGTCATTCTCATATCTTGTGCTATTGATCTATGATGTAACGCTCCTGGACACATTATTCCCTTTGCGACCCTATTTAGGGGTGTAACAAATTGGTATCTAGAGCCAAGGTTATAGAGAACCAGGTCAAATGTTTTTACTTGGACTATAACCGTTTTCAAACATTACATCATACAAAGGGGTTTTCACGGGACATACACTCACTAGTTGTTGCATTAGTTGGTCATACTAGATGCTGTCATGATTAATATAAGTGTTATAATATGCTATGTATATTACTATAAGGGTCTTATATTGATACTTATATAAGCTACTTTTGTTTTGTCACAGATATAGTCATGTCATCAGACGAGGCATCATCTAGGGTTACCTACACATCGATATCTAGTGATTACGAGAGCCGTCTGACGTAGGTTCTCCAACAGTCATCGTATACGGATACGATGGACTCCATATGCATCCGGTAAACCCACCATATCACCAATGGTACTACGTAGCCATGGCCCTGGGAGCCAAAGCAGGGCACGTTGTCACCAGACTACATACCGGGACCAGAGTACCCCAAATACTTGGCCCCATCCGATGAGGAGGTTCCTGTTGAGGATCAGCCTTATGTTGTTGTTGATTCACCCATAGCCCTATCTTCGGGCTACATTACTGATTCTGACCCAAAGGAGGATCAGGAGGATGAGTCAGAGGATGGTCTCGTAGACTATCCTGCCGACAGAGGGGATGATGATGAGGATGATGATGATGATGATGACTCATCTAGGGATGATGCTGACGACAAGGATGAGGAGGAGGCCTCTAATGAGGAGGAGGAGGAGGAGCACCCAGCTCCTACCGACTCTACTGCTGCTGCTTCTCCAGTTGTGGACCCTGTCCCCTCCGTTGAGGAGACAGAGCTATTCGAGACTCGACTCTACTGATGTTCCTCTAGCTGTTGACCCTGTCCCTCCGCTAAGGAGACAGATCCGTTTGAGACTGATGAGTCTGCAGCTACACCACCACCACCACCACCTGCATACCATACTACTGCTAGGATGTCTATCCGAGCCCATGCACTTATACTGTTTCCTTCTGAGGTAGAGGCTGCTTGGCTCCTTGTCATACCTACTCCACCACCATCCCTACTCACCCCATTATCATCACCACTTCCTCAGATACCATCACCACCATTTCTTTTACCATCACCACCCACCTATACTAGCCCTACTTACGCTGAGGTACCTTTGGGCTACATGGCAGCCGAGATCCGGTTGAGGACTGCATCACCATTACCATCATCACCACTACCACCACCATCATCACCCTCGTTACCACTGATTGATCGTAGGGAGGAGGTTCCCGAGGCAGACATACCGCCTTGAAAGAGGCTATGTTTGACTGCTCCCACACCTAGGTTTGAGGTGCGGGAGAGTTCGACAGCTGTTGCTGCCAGACAGCCTGGTTTGGAGGCTGCTCGCACTACTGACTATGGTTTTATCGACATGGTAGATGACGCTCCTAGACGTCATGTGCCTAGGGAGGTCGGACATTGTATCACTAACACTTGGGACGAGTTAGTAGATGCCATTCAGGAGGGAGCACTGACGACCCTAGAAGGGGTCAATGCTAGAGTGACTGAGCTTGCTGAGACTCATGAGCGAGATACTCAAGATCTTTATGCTCATTTGAAGGATGCACAGGACAGCCAATCTCGTTTATTAGGCAGAGTTGACATATTATTCGAGGATAGACAGTTTCACCAGCTGACAGTTATTTTGATGGAGGACAAGGCCCTGGTTTCCAGAGAGGCATGGGCACAGGATATGGGCTACAGTGTGTCATTTCACTATAAACTTTAGGCATATAGAGCTCACACTCAGATACAGGATCTTTGCATCAGTTCGCAGGAGACATTGACAACGACCTTGGTTGCTCAGGTTTCATCACTACAGAGCTAGCTAATAGCAGCTCTCGATCAGATTCAGGCACTACAAGCGAGAGATCCAGCATACGTAGATGACCTAGAGGATGCTGATAGCTGTAGTTAGTTTACTTTTCAGTCACGTCACTAGCTATTATTATGTTAGACTGCTAAGTATTATAGGTTAATGCCCAGCTAGCATGACGGTAGGACTTATATTTTTCATTTCTATATCAAACTATCATGTATGTTTTTTAGGTTATATATGGAATGGATGTATTATGTCATGTCAATGTGATCTCGAATTTTACTATATACCTCTTTGGTGTTGTGACCTCATTTTATTTATGGTGTATATGTCATGTCGATCTCACTTTGGTTGTATATTTTACTGTGTGATGTGATCTCATTGTATTTATTGTGCATATGTTATGTCGCGTTTATGATTGTATAAAATCTAACGTGTATTATATTTTCTGGTGATTTGAAGAAAATGCCTCTAAGAAAAGGAACCAGAACCAGAACCACCCTCGTCACTGCCACTGCCACTGCCACCACCCCAATGACTGATGCTGCTATCAGGGCATTTATAGCCCAAGGCGTGGCTGATGCTTTAGCTTGGCAAACAATTCAAATAAAAACTAACCTCAATCATGATGGAAGCCAAGGTTCTGGAAGTGGTATTACAAGACCTGTGCGCCCTACTCGTGAGTGCACCTACAGTGACTTCCTCAAATGTCAACCCTTAAACTTCAAAGGCACAGAAGGAGTTGGTGTTCTAACTCAATGGTTTGAAAGAATGGAGTCTGTCTTCCATATTAGTAAATGTGCAGTCGAGAACCAAGTCAAGTTTGCTACTTGCACTCTTCATAGAATTGCCTTAACATGGTGGAACACCCATGTCAAGACAGTTGGTCATGATGCCGTTTACAGTATGCCTTGGAAAACACTTATGAGGATGATGACTACTAAGTATTGTCCTCGAAATAAGATCAAGAAATTAGAGATAAAGATCTGGGATTTGAAGGTGAAGGGTACTGACTTGGCGAGTTATACCCAACGCTTTTAGGAACTAGCATTGATGTGCGAGAGAATGTTTCCCGAAGAGTCGGATGTGGTTGAAAAGTATGTGGGTGGATTACCTGACATGATCCAAGGAAATGTGATGTCTACCAAACCTAAGACAATGGAGGAGGCTGTCGAAATGGCAAACAATCTGATGGATCAAAAACTCCGTACATTGGTTGAGCGTCAAATTGAAAATAAACGGAAGCAAAATGATAACTTCAGAAACAACCAGAACCAACAATAACAAAACAAGAGGCAGAACACTGGCAGGGCTTACACTACTGGGCCTAGTGAGAAAATGGAGTATAGTGGATCTCTGCCAAAATGTTCTAAATGCAACTACCACCATAACGGTTCGTGTGCACCGAAGTGCTATAAGTACAACAAGGTTGGTCACCTGGCCTAGGATTGTAGGAGTTCTAGCAATGCTAACACTGGTAACAACCAGAGAGCTATTGGGGCTAATCAGAAGGGTACCGGTTGTTATGAATGTGGTGCTAAGGGGCATTTTAAGAGAGATATCCAAGCTAAGAAACAAAAAACGATGGTAATCTAAGGTGGGAATGCCATTGCTTAGCAAAGTGTATGTGGTAGGCTATGTTGTTTTTTTTTTTTCCCCTAATTTTTTTTTTTTTTTTGTAAAAAAAAAAAAAAACCCCAAAAAAAAAAAAAAAAAACACCACACCCCCCCAAAAAAAAACCCCCCCACCCCCCCAAACAAAAAACCAAAAAAAAAAAGAAAAAAAACCAAAAAAAAAAAAAAAAAATCAACCCCAAAAATATAATATATTCAGAAGGGTACCGGTTGTTATGAATGTGGTGCTAAGGGGCATTTTAAGAGAGAATACCCAAAGCTGAAGAACAAAAACCATGGTAATCAAGGTGGGAATGCCAATGCTTCAACAAAGGTGTATGTGGTGGGCTATGCGGGGACAAACCTAGACTTAAATGTCGTTACGGGTATGTTCCTTCTAAACAACTGCTATGCTTCTATCTTATTTGATACTGGTGCCGATAGAAGTTTTGTATCTACTGCGTTTAGCTCCCTAATTGATATCTCACCAACTATATTAGACCATTATTGTCATGTTTAACTATCTAACGGGAAAATAATTAGGATAAACACTATCATTTGAGGTTGTACATTAAACTTCTTAAATCATCCATTCAACATCGACTTAATGCTCGTAGAAGTTGGTAGTTTTGACGTCATAATTGGTATGGATTGGTTGGCGAAGTACCATGCTATCATTGTTTGTGATGAGAAACTGGTTCGTATTCCCTGGGGAAATGAAACCTTAATTGTTCATGGTGATGGAAGCAACCGAGGAAACGAGACTCGTTTGAACATCATCTCGTGCACTAAAACACAGAAGTACATGCTAAAAGGATGTCATGTCTTTTTGGCACATGTTACTACAAAGAAGACTGAAGACAAGTCGGGGGAGAAGCGACTTGAGGATGTACCAATCGTTTAAGATTTTCCTAAAGTATTTCCTAAGGACTTACCGGGTCTTCCTCCGACTCGACAAGTGGAATTTTAGATCGATTTGATACTTGGTGATGCACCTTTAGCACGAGCACCTTATCGATTAGCTCCGTCCGAGATGAAAGAGTTGTCGGAGCAACTGCAAGAACTATCTGACAAAGGCTACATAAGACCTAGTTCCTCACTTTGGGGAGCTCTGTACTTGTTTGTCAAGAAGAAGGATGGATCGTTTCGAATGTGTATCGACTACCGAGAACTAAACAAGCTAACGGTGAAAAATTGTTATCCACTCCCGAGGATTGACGATTTATTTGATCAACTTCAAGGATCGAGTGTCTACTCGAAGATCGATTTGAGATCGGGCTATCATCAGTTACGAGTTCGTGAAGGAGACATTCCAAAGACCACTTTCAAAACTCGTTATGGTCGTTATGAATTTCAAGTTATGCCATTTGGTTTGACGAACGCATCGGCGGTATTTATGGATCTCATGAATCGTGTGTGCAAGCCATATTTGGTTAAATTTGTAATTGTCTTTATTGATGATATCCTCATCTACTCGAAGAACAAGGAAGAACATGAAGAGCATCTTAAGTTAATCTTAAAGTGTTTAAAGAAAGAGGAGTTGTATGCTAAATTCTCCACATGTAAATTTTGGATTCCTAAGGTATAATTTCTCGGCCACGTGATTGATAGTCAAGGCATTCACGTGGATCCACCAAGATTGAATCCATAAAAGATTGGGAATCTCCTAAGACTCCCACAGAGATTCGTTAATTTTTAGGTATTGCCGGTTATTATCGAAGATTCATCAAAGGATTTTCGAAAGTTGCTAAGCCGATGACCAAGCTTACTCAGAAGAAATTTGCCTTTGAATAGGGTGACAAGCAAGAAATAGCTTTTCAGACATTAAATAATAAGTTATGTAGCGCACCTATCTTAGCTCTACCTCAAGGAGCTGAGAACTTCATTGTTTATTTCGATGTGTCGCATAAAGGATTGGGTGTTGTGTTGATGCAAAACAAGAAGGTGATCACTTATGCATCACGAAAATTGAAGACTCATGAGAAAAATTAAACTACTCATGATTTGGAACTTGGTGTAGTAGTGTTTGCTCTAAAGATTTGAAGGCACTATTTGTACGGAACTAAGTATACGGTATTCACAGATCATAAGAGTTTACAACACATACTTGACCAAAGGAGTTGAACATGAGGCAATGTCATTGGTTAGAGTTGCTTAGTGATTACGATTGTGAAATTCGTTATCACCCAGGGAAAAGAAAATGTAGTGGCCGATGCCTTAAGCCGTAAGGAACAGATTAAGCCATTACGGGTTCAAGCCTTAGTCATGACTATTGGTTTGAATCTCCCCAAATAAATTTTGGAAGCTCAAATAGAGGCACAGAAACCAGAGAACATCAAGAACGAAGATGTAGGAGGTATGATCAGGAAGGATATACCGAAGGAAAAGTTGGAACCCCGTGCCAACGGAACTCTATGCTTAAATGGCAGGAGTTGGTTACCATGTTATGGTGATTTAAGGATTGTGATTATGCACGAGTCTCACAAGTCAAAATACTCTATCCATCCGGGTTTTGACAAAATGTATCAGGACATGAAAAAGCTATATTGGTGGCTCGATATGAAGGCCGACATCGCCACCTATATTTTTAAATGTTTGACATGTGCTAAGGTTAAGGCTGAACACCAAAGGCCATCAGGTTTGTTGGTGCAACCAGAGATACCTCAATCGAAGTGGGATAATATCACTATGGATTTTGTCACAAAGCTTTCTAAGTCGTCACAAGGTTATGACACCATTTGGGTGATTATTGACCGACTTACTAAGTCTGCACTATTCTTACCAATGAGGGAAACTGATCCCATGGAGAAATTGGCGAGAATGTATCTAAAAGAGGTAGTCACGAGTCATGGAATACCTGTCTCAATCATTTGTGATCGTGACGGTAGATTCGCATTAAATTTCTAGAGGTCACTTCAGAAGGCTTTGGGTACTAGCTTGGATATGAGTACTACATATCATCCAGAGACTGACAGACAAAACGAAAGGACTATTCAAATTCTCGAGGATATGCTACGTGCTTGCGTAATCGACATTGGAAATGGTTGGGTTAAACATTTGCCATTAGTTGAATTTTCATATAACAATAGTTATCACGCTAGCATCAAGGCTGTACCATTTGAGGCACTTTACGGTCGAAAGTGTCGTTCACCTGTTTGTTGGGCCGAGGTTGGAGAAGTTCGACTCACCGGTCCATAAATAGTTCAAGAAACAACCGAGAAGGTTATTAAGATCAAGCAAAGGATTCAAGCCGCTCGTGATCGACAAAAGAGGTACGCTGATTTAAAGCGTAAGCCGATGGAATTTCAAGTTGTAGATAGAGTTATGCTTAAGGTCTCACCTTGGAAAGGGGTCATACTTTTTGGCAAATGGCGGAAGTTAAACCCCAGGTATGTTGGGCCTTTCAAGGTATTGGCTAAGGTTAGAGCCGTTGCTTATAAGCTTGAGCTTCCTCAAGAGTTGAGCAGAGTTCACAGTACATTTCATGTATCCAACCTGAAGAAATGTTATTTCGACAAACCATTAGCCGTTCCGTTGGATGGACTTCATATTGATGATAAGCTCCATTTTGTGGAGGAACCGTAGAAATCATGGATCAAAAAGTCAAACGGTTGAAGCAAATCCATATCCCAATTGCAAGGTTCGATGGAACTCTAGGAGGGGTCCTGGGTTCACATGAGAACGTGAAGACCAATTTCAAAAAAAGTATCTGCATCTCTTCACTAAACCCGTACCGTCGTCAAGTGTCGCGACTTGAGCCTTGGGGACAAGGCTCTTCTAATAGGAGGAGACTGTAACATTTCACATTTTCATGTCATTTTACAACTTTAATTATTCCATTATTTATTTTTAGGCTTTTACGCGTTTACTTTTAATTTTTATTGTTAAGTTAAATCGCGTAAACTAAAAATGAGCATTTAACGTAAACGAGCATCAAACAATAAAATGTTTACATCAAGTAAGTGTTATAAACTTATTAGGATGGTAATTTATAACTTTACGCTTTTTATTTTTATTGGTTACGCAACGCAATAAAACTACACTTTTGCATGCATGGCAAACCATAAACCCATTTAGACTTCAACAAATACCCACCATAATACCCAATACCCAAGATTTATAAATTATACTCACACTTATGCTCATATATCCGGTTACACATACATATACACTCTACACTTCAAATTAAATCCAACAATGCTCCACTAACAAGTATAAACAACAATTTCCTTTGTCCAAAGGATCAAAACACCATTCCTTTCACCACTTTGGTCTCTCTTTTAGGTGTGGACAGCTGACAAGGAGAAAGAAGAGAAAAAGGCCAAGAACAAGCATGCTAGGATTAGTCACTTCATTCTTACACAAATCAAAGACACACCATACATGTTCCCTACTCCTACATGTCCTAAACAAATTAAAAACCATAAAAACCATACCTTATGAGCTTATGAACCGGATACAAGGAACACAATACCAAAACCATTTGTTAGTTTTGTTAAGATGGTATTACCTCATGTCTTGCTTTAAATAGAAGTCAAAAAGTAAAACCATAACACACACATCCATTTTACAAGTAAACACTTCACCATTTCTCTCAATCCCTCTCCTAGCTTACAGTTTCAAATCACACACTCAAATAATTCATAGTTTTGATTTCTAAGGTATTTCAAGCATACAAGGTTCATTGTTAGGCATATCTAAGGTGTATTGGAAGCTTGGTTAATTGGTTACAAGGGTTTTGCAAGTATAAGAAAGTTAGGATTTTCTTGGTTAAATTAGGGTTTTGTGGAAACAAATTTAGGGTTAAAACTTGGGTCTTGCTTGTGTTAACATCTTCATCCATATTTTTAAGGTCTTCTAAGAATCCTAAACTTTTTATGTTATTCATTTTATGATTTATATAATTGTTATATAGTTAATCATCACCTAGGGTATTTTATAAGTTTATAAAATGGATATTTACACTTTTATACATTCGAACCATATTTTTATTATGATGTTATGATGCTAAAATGATGATAGAAGGCAAGAACACACTTTGTATAATTGTTTGTTAATTTATAAAACTAGTTTATAAATTAATTATATAATAGTTTATTTATTATGTTTATGAATAAATAAATATGGAGACTTGTTATTCTTTGACATATTCTTGGAAACAAAGTAGAGGACTCAAATTATATCAATGATGTTCTATTACATAAAGTATAGGACTTGTAGTATTTTAATTAAGTGAAAAGTATATAAAACAAGTTTATAAACTTAATTATATAAAGACTTAAAAGCTATTGTTTTAATTCGACAAATAAAACATTTATTTTATATTTTATTAAAATAGTACATCTCATAAGGATCGTAAGCATATAAAGAACTCGAAAATCTAAATTATAACGAAGAAGTTATGATATTTACAAGATTATACGTAAAAGTGTTTTTATAAAAATATTTTTAGAAAATTCTATGATTTTTGAATATGGTAAAAATGTAAACTTACTTTTCTGTTAAAGTACAACTTATGAGGATTTCAAAACTATAAGTTACACCAAGAATGGATTTAAAATGAAGAAGTTACGCTATTTACAAGTTTACGATAAAAAGTATTTTTATAAAAGTAATTTTATAAAAATATGTTACTGTTCATAACAGTGAGCTATTGGAAAATATTTTTTTTAGATAGATCTTTAAATTACGAAGATGTGGACATAAGAATTATTAAAAACCGAATTAAAACAAAGGAGATATGATTTTTATATGATTTCAATAATTAAAATTTATAAAAAGTATTTTTATAAATTTCCACTTACTGATCTATTCATAACAGTACATACAAATATAATGAATGTAATATTTGATTAGATTTTTCAAATACGATTCAATACATATAAAAAATGTATAAAACAAAGTTAAAACAAAAAAGATATAAGGTTTATAAAACCTTATGCACTATTTTTATACCTGTGCACTATTTTTATGAAATCAATTAAACTAATTATATAATATTATTATATAATTACATAAAGGTGTTAAAACAATTATTATTTATAAACGATCAATTGTTGGATGAATATAACATTTTTACCAATACAAATACAAATATATGAACATTATTTTACAAAGTACAAAGTTATATTGTTTAATTTTATAAATTAAACAAACATGTTTTGGTGATGATGTAACTATATAGAATTATATGTTGTGTTAGTTACTCAAAGTACATGGTACACATACGACCTATATTTAATTAGGTTGCATTCAGACTACGTGACGATTTTCACACTATTTGATTTAGATAATCAATTCATTCACGGAGGTGAGTTCATAGCCCCATGTTTTTACAATCATAATGATTTACAACTTTTGGGGTAAGAAACATGCATTGTTTTACAAACTGGACGCAAGTGTACATTTTAACATGATTATGTGTTTGCCTAAGTAGCGATAACCTGAGCCCGTCATCATGAACTGTCAATTACTTGGTGTAAGCGCGAATGTTATAAATAGATCTATTTGGGATTGACCTTCCCGTTCTGGTGAGTAGCGCTCACTATGCCAGTTTGCCGGACAACAGACGTATACCATGTCGGATTTGGGATGTTGCGGGTTAGAACATCATCAAGGGTAATGTAGGAACTTTATATTGCAATTCATGCATGTCGAGCTTTAGTGTCATAAGCTTAGGCAAACGTAATTACTTTTTGTGATGTTTACATTTGTTGCATTATCATACACTTAGAGATCTTGCGGTCTTACATTATACTTACATAAACCTGTGAATTCACCAACTTTATGTTTATGTTTTAAAGCATATTTTTCTCAGGTCAATATGGTGCAAGTCAAGGATACATTGGTGGTTGTTATTTTGGATGTCATTGCATAAAGATTTAGAAGCATTACATTTTGGGGATAATTGTTATGTTTTAAAATATTTACATTTACAAGTGAACATGTTAAGCCGATGTGCTTTTGTAACAAACAATTTCCGTTATTCCAATGTATCAGTTTTCAAACGACTCATTTAGATGTCGTTCTCATATTTTGTACTATTGATCTATTATGTAACGCTCCCGGATACATTATTCCGCTGCAACCCTATTTGAGTGTGTTACAGCATGCCACATAGCTGCTCTATGGGCATCAGTCTGACCTGCCCATGCCTCTAATGCCAACACCGACCTCCATATTGTGACACCCCAAAAATTTCCGTTCAATAATTTAGCCATTTCCGTTCGATAATTTGAATTTTTAAAAGTTTTGTCTAACTTTTACGTTTAACCGGGAAGTTTTCCCGCTATTTATCTGAGAATCATCTCTGGGAGTGAACCGGGACACATAACATTGTAGTATTTTGGCGATAGCCACGTTTTTATATTTTAAGGCAATATTTAAAATTTCATAATTTTCGGAGATTTCATTATTCGTTTCGTTACTTGCGTGAATCGTGATTTATTTAAACTAAGAGTATATGCATGGAAGGCTTAGAAATTAAATCAGACAAGAAGCACTAGCATCTTAAAATATTGTAAATCAATTGGTCCCCCCCCTTGTCTTATTCGTCCAAACAAACACCCCATGTAAACCTAAGATGCCATTTTCAATTCAAAATTAATAAAACAAATTCCAACTCATATATTGTCCTAGAACCATTGTGATTGGGAGATCATTTTGGTGCCTTCTCTTCTTTTGTCCTATTCCATGCACACACACACTACACACTTTTAGTGTATGAAGTAAACTTTGCATTTATAAACCATGTTACTTCTTATTTTTCATTCATATCACCCACACTTAGCATTTGAGTTTTTTTTTTCTCGCTTGCTCTCCTAGTCTACGAAAACACACACACACACATACATAAATTCATAATTTTTCATCTTTGATCAAAAACTCTTGAAGATTTATAGAAGGTTTGGTCATTTGCATCATCTGGGTATTTGTTAAACAACATTTGGGTTGTTTAAGTCTTGTTCATCCTTCTAAAAACCTTCAATCTTTGTAAGTCTTCAAATCTTTTCATAACTTGTACTTTCATGATCATCTTGATGCATACTTACTAGTTGTACAACTTATTTTGTAAAAACAAAGATTTTAAAACTACATAAACCTTAAAAGGTTATGCTTATGGTTTGAAAATAATGAAAGAAAATATAAGGAAAGTATAGTTTTGTGATCGTGGTTATTTTTGTGTAATCAAAATGGTATATTATAGCTTATTTGAATTCGGCTTATTTAAAAAAGCTTTTGGGAAAGCTTATTTGATCTTATTCGACTTATATAACTTATGTTTGGTTCGACCCAATAAGGGAAACCACAAGGAAATGTTGTTCGAGCTTATTTGACGTAACTTATGTTTTGTTCGGCTTATGTTGTTTTGGCTTATCAAGAGCTTATGATAGCTTATTGGTGGACCAAGAACTTATTTAATACTTTTTTACATGTCGGACTAGTTATAAAGGATTTTTTGTAAACATGAACGGGTGATGCCGAATTCTTTGTAAAAATTATATACTTAGAATAAATTGTGAAAATATATTTTATAAAACGTTTCCGAAAAACATATTATTTAAAATGATAAATAATATACATACTTAACTTATATAAATAAATTAAAATACTTATTTACGTTTTCTACCTACGTATTTAGTTTAAAAACCGACAGTTAAGCGTGCTCGTGTGAGGGAAACACTAGCATGGGTGACCTGTCGGGAAATGGATCAATTAAAAACATAAAAACATCATTATCGATAGGTTTAAAATCAATATTGGGGTTTTTGGTAGAAATGCCGAAACAATATATATATATATATATATATATATATATATATATATATATATATACTCTATATATATATAAATATATATATATATATTATATTATATGTATACATATATATATGTGTGTGTTGTGTGTGTGTTAGTTGTGGTTGAGTGGTGTGGGTCGTGCGTGTGTGTGCGTGTGTGTGTGTGTGTGTGTGAGTATATTTATTATTTATATTATATATATATATATTCTTGAACGTTATTAAATAACACTATATATATTATATATAAATATGTACCTTCAACCACAAAAACCGATCACTAACGTTTTATTTACAAAGACATTTACAAAAAGTATTTTCAAACAAACGTTTATACAATATCCATATTTTTCTATCCTTTCGATTCTAAGTCAAAACCTATATTCTCTTAGGTTGCATCCGTGTACCGTCGTTCATTTTCGTGTGATCATATTCCTAGACATTTACTCTTTCATTTAACAGACTCGAGGTGAGTTCATAGCCCCACACTTTTACTCGTTTTGAATAATTGTTTTATAACTTGGGGTGAGATGTTACACCCCGCCAAGGCGGAAACGCGAGGCGTAAACAAGAATGAATATCATCACAACACACAGTGTCTATATAGAGAATACTAAAATGAAAGCTAAAGTAAAGCAAAGACACAAAGTGCCATAACAATACCCAAAACCTAACCAAAATCCAAAAGGCGTCTTTATTGATGAAACGGAAGTTCTCGCCAATAGAAAGACATGCAACAATCATCCAAATTCAAACAATGCAAAATTCAAGACAATAAAGCCATAAACCCCAAGACATCCTATGGTCTCTTTCTAGCCACTTCTCTCTATCTTATCCCCCGGATGCTCACCTGAAAATGATGCTTAAAACGTCAACACAATGGTTGGTGAGAGTCATAGGTTTAAGACTCACATTATTAAACATTTCAAAACTAATTACTGCGATTATCAAAACAATATAGGACAATTATGCAACATATGAACTTATGCTAACATGTAATCCACATACTAGGTAGGAACGTTACCCCTGATCCATTACAACAACTGGGTAGGAGCGTTACCCCCGATCCCATTTCAACAACTAGGTAGGAACGTTACCCCCGATCCCATATCAACAACTAGGAAGGAACGTTACCCCCGATCCCATATCAACAACTAGGTAGGAACGTTACCTCCGATCCCATATCAACAACTAGGTAGGAACGTTACCCCCGATCTCATATGTCACTTACGCACCTAAAAGTCTACCAGATGAAGCTTATACTTAGGCCTGGACCAACAATACTGGGTAGGCGTACCCCTCCGATCCCAATTCATTATTATTGAGTAGGCATACTCCCCGATCCCAAATCAATAACACTTGACATGTCAATATAGAACATGCAAGTAAACCACATTCAACATGCAACAATAAGTCATATAGCAATCACATAATGTCCACATGAGAGCAAAACACATAATAATAGCAATTCAAAATATTTAGCATCATTTACATCCTAATGTAAAAACATTTAAAAGTGGGACTATGAAACTCACCTTTGCTTAGCTCTCAAAAACTTCCAACAAGGCTTCATGCAACAAGAATAATTTGTGTTACACGCTATTAAGCCGAAAGCTTAATATACATGTAACATTCATATGATGGAACTAAATGTTTTATTAAACCCGATGTTCACCTTTGACTCCATTCCCAACTTAAACCACTTTACTTATCAAGTTTCACTAGCTAGTCACAATTCATTGCCAAACTGCAGAATTTTAACGTGACTTATCGCACTCAAAACCTTAACTAAATGACCTTCATAATTCAAACCAAAAATTACCTATGTTCATTAATGAGTATATTAACTACCTTGAGACACCAAGTGCATTACATACATAAAAAAAAACAATTACTCCTAAGAAAATCAAACTCAAAACAGCCCAATCGGGACTGATTGCGCACTAACAGGTTTAGGCTTAAAAATCATACTTAGACTTCGAATTGATTAAATTAATTTGGTGAATCTTTAATAGACACATAAGACTTAACTACTGTAGAAGGGATAAGTCTAATTCAAATTTTAAATAGGGTTTTTACTTCTCACAATTTGACCTAAATCTTACATAAAAACTCAGCCTTGACAACGAATCTTGTTTGAATTATTTAAATACCTTCCACTCACTTTTAATTCATGAAACCTATGGGGTTTGAAAGTAGACTCTCTGTAGATAATTTTAGGCTTTTGAAAATCATTAAAAGCTATTCGGATGATCAAGTTATGACTCTCGCAAGATGACCCTTCTAAACTGCCAACAATTTAACTCTGAATTTACTAACCCTAAAACCCTAATTACACATGATTAACTTCATTAACAATATAAAAATGATTTTAATAGATAAAAACCCTAAATTTACAGATCTAACATAAACCCTAATCCATCATATTAATTATTACATGTGTTATTAATTAGAATATAACAAGAATTGAAAAATTGTAATTAGAATTGAACATAAATTAGAAAATTTACCTTAGCAAAGAACCCTAATTTTTTTCAACTTTTTCTTCTCTTGAAACCGGTCGAACACAAGTGAGGGGGGAGGGGTTTATGATTTATATTTATAAGTCTCCTAGAAGAGTTGTAGTTTAAGTCTAATTAGGTTTAGATTAGAATTAGGATTTTAATTATATATATATTTTTTTCTTTTATTTACTAAAATTCGGATTACTATTCACCTATAAAAAAAATTCTTTTCTTTTATTAATTAATTAATTATCTTTATACCTTAAGTTTTATAAAAACCTAAGCTAATTTGTTAAACTATTTTGCTTGAAAACTACTTTCTAAAAATAAATTTTCATTTCCAAATTCACTTTCTAAAAATAGAAAGTCTTCCAAAAACTCTCATATTTTAATAAACTCATTTCTTTCACAATTGACACACTTCTCATTTTAATCCATCACCTAGAGATCCACGTATTAACCAAACCAATTTTCTCAAAATACCCAATCAATTCCATTAGCACTATAAGTTGGTTAAAATGAAATTTCTCCATCAAATAACTCATTTCACTTAACTTAACCACTAACCCTAAATTTGTCTTAAATTACTAACACAAAAATACGTATACGTAATAATACTTACACATTTAACACAAAACGTTAAAATCTTAATAATCATTTCTTTGTCACCAAAAGTGAATGAAATGAACTTCATAAAATTCAACACTAATCCAATCCCAATGAGACGATCACGCTCAATGGATTGATTATCCAATCTCACATATCCCACACAAACACATATAAGCTCGCATAAACACATAAAATCACATAAACCATACATTGCAACAGGCACATAAGTCAACACTGCGGTTTGACCATCCTGCTCAAGCCATGGTTGTCACATGAATGATACCAAAAACTGAACGATTACTAAAGTATATGGAATTACACATTGTCTCCTATGGAATTCATAACGTTGCTCGACCTCTTATGATCTTTTTCTCCTCTGAAAATCGACTTTTATGGTTTAAGTATCGAGAATATGATTTAGCACACTTAAAACTCGTTTTTAAGTTTTCTATTTATAAGGTATGGAAGTCAGTTCAATACGACGTATCCAAGGATTGGATACGGCGTATTGGGGATTTCTTGAAGTAAGGACCACGCTTGATATCTTCCAGAATATTATATTCATTTCATATTTCCAATACGGCGTATTGGTCTTCTGGATACAGCGTATTGAGCTTTATTCCTTTGTGGTCTTTGGTGAGTGCAGGCATGGATACGCCGTATCTTCTTTGATGGATACGGCGTATTGGTCTTCAGAATAGTAATCTTCGAAACCTCTTAATTTAAGCTCCAGAATGCGCGCCTTTTGCTAATATTCACCAATTACTCCATAATTACTGCAATTCTCAAATATAAATGATTAAGTAACAATTCTTTGCAATAACTATACAAAATGGGTTAATAACATGGGATAAATGATGCTATAAAATAGATGTTATTTGATGTCATCAAATATCCCCCCACTTGAATCCTACCTGTCCTCAAGTAGCCTTTAGATGTTTATAAAAATGTATTCCTAAGGATATTTTTCGTAAAATCATTTATTTAATCCATTACAAGTACACAACCAAACACCTCACAAAATAGGAAGATGAAAACACTCAAATCACTCAACTAATCTATGTGGTAACATGTAACTAATTTGCTCAATTGCTCGATCGTGATGAGTATTCTATCATATGCTTGGGAAGAATACACATCTCCATCACTAAAGCCAAGGAGTAACAAGTTTATAAAAGTAAATATGGGTTTTTGTAAGGAAAGGCTTACGGTTGATCATTCTACAATCTTTCACCAGAAGTACCACTCCAACAAGGTAGCTGAAGCACACATACATGGCCATAATGACGGAATAGACATGTGTGTTCGATCACATCCCCATTCGAATTTAACCCACAGTTAGGATGAAGAATGATATAGGGTAGGAGCCTTATAACTTTTACCAAAAGTCGTAAACCAACGAGGCAGCTAAGACATGCATACATGGCTGTAACGACGGAATAGCCATGCACGCTCGAACAAGTCTTCATTCGCGTAAAACCAGTGGCTAATCATCAGGTGAGAGGGAAGTAAATTTTGTTAAATAAAAATCAAGAAACAAATAGATTAAGACTAAGATACAAGTTGCTAGACAGTTTTTTCCCAAAATTACTCAAAAAACAAAAAACAAAAAAAAAAAAAAAAGAAAAAAAAAAAAAAAATAAAGAAAAGTACAAAGATAAAAAAAAACACCCCCACCCGGATACCGATGACAAAGACACAACTATTTACAATGTTTTGATCATCGATCAAAAACAACAACCTAAGTTGGCGTTCCCGTAACGGTCAACTTCCCAATCATCCCAAAACCTTACATACTCTACAAGGCAAGTGGAGATATCTTTCACTTTGTATAATACTTTACATCATTGATTTTTGTTGCATATCAACGAATAATCGATCCTTCATGTAATTCATTCGGTAGTTGCGAAATGATTATCTTCAAACTTTCCTTATTTTTTTGTTGCAATTTTTCTCTTTGATTTTGTTGTTGCTAACTATGCTTCAAATCTCGGTGTAGTTTCACCATCTTCACGATCATAATAATTCCGGATAATTTCTTCGATAGTTCTTCGTTCTTCGGACTCACCAATAATTGTGATGGTAGTAAAATCACATGAGTTTTGACCACTAATATATATTTCCATTTGCAATGTGTAAATTTCTAACCACACCAAAGATAGAAAATGACACAAGACTCGGGAAATACAAACTTTACACTTTAAGCAACTAGCAACTGTAAATTAAACTTAATCTAACAGGGTAGGTTAAGGTGTAAGGGTGTAACGAAACAAATAGTTGGTGTAATTCCTAAAGGATTGGCTCTACGGGTTGTTCTAGGGGAATCTTACTCTTAAAGTGAGAGTAAACAAAGGGTTTAAATGGGAGGTTAACTAACCTGTGTAGTTAGTTAATAAACAACATGGAAAGACGATTTGGGTGTAATCCTAAAAATTTACCAATTTAAACAAGTTACTCTAATTAAATCCATAATACTCATTATTGAGGTCTCGAGTGATATACCAAGCCAAGTTTTAAAGTCTACTACATCACCGGCACACTCATATTTTTGTGAAATTTAGGTAAACATTTGGAAACGAAAAGGTTAAATCCTCATAATATCTAACAAGGGTTATTGTGTGCGGGTTATGTATCAAGTAATTTCACAAAAGTATGCTTGAATTTTTTTTAAATTTGAGCATAATTTAAGTATTTTAATATGAAAAATAGGACAAGTAAACATTCTAATTCCCATCCCCCCACTTGAATTATGCAACGTCCTCGTTGTATAGATAAAACATTAAATATATGAGAATTAAAAATAATTAGAATGAGAAACTCCCCTGATATTTTCTCGGTAGTGATTCTCCATGTAGCTTTATTGAGCAAGATTACGTGTTGAATAGCCGTCTTGAAGTTTCAAGACTCCAACACTTCAAGATCTCCAGATTTGTAAATTCTCCATCAATAATAATCGATTTTTCTTTCACGAGGTCCTGTGTAAAGTAGGAAAAACATGCATTCCTATTTTGGTACCTACGGTTAATTTAAACTAAACTAAACAAAGCTGTACAGGAGATCGATACGCCGTATCCATAAAATGGAATACGCCGTATTAAGAAACCTATAAAAGTATCTAAATACGGGCCAGTCTGTTGAATATGTCGTATCATGTGCATGAATATGCCGTATTAACAGAACTAACAATAGTGTTTTTAAAGTGCATAAAAAATAAAGACTGATAATGTCCAGACAATCAATACGCCGTATGGTATGGAGCAAATACGTCGTATTGATGTCTGGGAAGATAGACTCGATTAAATTAAATAACATTCCGGGTTGTCTCCAAGGAAGCACTTTTGTTTATAGCGAAGTCTTTAAGTTTGACTTTTATCCAGTGTCTCATTCGTTGCGCGTAACCATCCATCCTTCGTGTACGTTAGCTTGTTAAATAGGAGGTCACAGGTTCGACCCCTGTGGCCTCTTCTTTTTGTAAATCATTTTTAAAAAAAATTTCTTTTAAAAACTTATAAAACTAGAAAAAAAAGCAACTTTAAAAAACTGACTTTTTTACAAAACTCAAAAATAATCCTGAAATAGCTGAGAATAATGACAGTTTTAATCTAACAAGCTAAAAAGCTTTTAAGCTAAACTTAATAAGCAAATAAGCTACCAATGGCTTATAACAAAGCAAAATAAGCAAACAAAGGATTGAACTAAACCTAATAAGCAAATGTCACAGGAAATAAGGAAGGAAAATAAGCTAATAAGCTGAAGAGAAGCATAGCAGTACTAACTTTGAGTTAGTACTGCTAGACTTTGAAAAAGCTCAATAAGCACTTAAAAAGCACAAATGAGCTAATACAGGCATAAACCCTAAGCTAATAACATGAAAAACTAAACAAGACTTAAGCAAATCCAATAAGCATTAAACTTAGAAAAGCAAATAAGCACTATGGGGGAAGGACTACTTAAGATAGCCTAGGGGGTCATTTTTGAGCTTATTTTTAAGCACCTAAATGGAACCTTAAGGAAATAAGCTCTATACCTCCTTAAAGACAGATCAATAAGCTACTAAAAAAATATTTTGAAAATCAAGAAGGCTATAAAAACTAATTTGAAAACTGCTTGAAACACTCAGTATGTATTGAGTATTAAGTTGAAAAGACAAAGTGCATGTTTTAAACTCAAAAACAGATGAACAAATAAGCTCTATAAGCTAAAATAAATCCAAACATATTAAATCTACCCTATAATCTACTTGTGTACTAAAAATTAAAAACTAACTTAAATTCTATCCTACTGAATTTTAAGCTTAAAGATAGCCTTAATGGCTTTTTAAACTACTGATGTACTTGACACCTAAATGACCAAGACTCAAATGTAACTACTACAGGACTAAGGAATTGAATTCTACACTTTTAAAATACTAATCTGCGTATAAAATGAAAAACTAAATCAGCTAAAACCAACTTGAGCTTAAAATGAACTAGGTTCTAAACTTAAGCTAGCAGATTCAAATTACTACTAACTATCAAGATTAAAAACAGACTTAACCTATAATACATTAAATTTCTTCTTTATAAATCTCAAATTGAAGTTATAAATCACATTTAAGGAACAAGAGTCTCTTAGCAGTACTAACTATAGTTAGTACTGCCTTGATCCAAACACCCCTTTAAGTGACTTAAACTCATTTTCAACTTATAATTTTGAAATTTAAAGCACAATTTCTTAATACCAGATAGTAGACAGCTAAAAACAAACATAATGAACAATTATCCCTAAGCAAATAAGCAGAATCAATAAGTAAACTAATTATGCTAACATTATTTTTTTATTTTGACAGTTTCTTATGACCATATTATAAAACTTAGATTCAAACTATCAATCAAAAATAATAAGCAAAAACAACTATTATATAGCATAATAAACTAGATAAACAGGAATAAGCATCAACAACAAGATTAAAGCAAAATAGAAACAGTTTAAGCTAGAAAATTAAATTGACAAAAAAGTAAATGAAAAAGGAAAAGTACCTACACCTCAGCTAAACAGAGGTATTTGCTCGCAATAGAAGCTTAATCTACAAGCTCTGGCTTGTAGATAACAAGCCAGTAAAGTCCAATAAGCCCGTCCAAAATTGGCTTATCATCCATATTAAGCATTTCACCAAATAGCAAAGGTAAATTTGAGATTCTTAATGAAACAGTAACTAGCTATTAATGACTTTGAAAACAGATTAACTTGTGATTGAAATTAAAACTTAACAAGACTAAATCCAGCATAAGCTTAAAAATAAATTGCATTAATGAAAATTGTGGTTACATTACTGAAAATAGAAATTACAAGTTTAGTAAAAAACTGTAAAACTGAAATTACACCTATACTAATCCTACTCCTACTCCTAAATTAGATCGTCCAAAATGAAGAATCCTGAGCCCTATTTATAGTGGAAATGAAGAGAGTTGAGGTGGCTTGGTGTGCTTCTTCTGAGTGTGAAAACGTTGAGTGTAGCCCAGGAAAAAATCCACCATCCATCTTGATTCCCTCATTCTTTTAATGCAACCGTTGATTTGATGTGTGTTATCACTCGGATTGCCAAGCTGGCACTTCTAGAAGAGTAGACATGCTCTTTGCGTGACTAGGAGGAGCGGGGGTGAATGATTGAGACATTTACCCGCATGGATTTGCCAGGGTGTACTTTGGTACTTGAATTGCTTGGCCACGTACTCAATTTGCATTTATCCCTTGTTTTGAGGCTAGGTAAATCGTAAAGACGTTGAATGAATAGTAAAAAGGGTTCGCGCCTTTTTTAACCTTTTTATATCTTTGTTTGACCATTTTAACCGGGATGTTGGGAGGGTTGACTTGGGCCGGGTATAAGGGGTTTGGGTTTGGTTAGATAAATGGGCAACCGGTTATGGTTTTGGGTTATATTAAGAGATAACGAGTGTTAACTCTATATATATTAAAGAGTTAACACCGTTAGGGCTTAGGGACCATTTTTGCAATTTGGTTTATTTGAGGGGCTGATTTGGGTAATTTGAGGGTTTTTGTCTTCTTGTAGTTGACCAATATTGACTTTGGTTGACCTTGGTTGACCTTGAAAGCATTCTCTGGCTCTTGTACACTCTATCCGTTCCCGTGTCCGTGTTTGTCCGGTTTTGACCGTTTTCTTGTGATATTTGCATTATCCATACCTACACAATCACAAAGACAAAACAAGCAATATACAAGCATTTTAAGCACAATTTTGTCTTTTATGGGTCATTTTTGATATAAAATGGATATGTGTTTTCACACATATCAAAATTCTCCAAACTAAGTGATTGCGTGTCCTCACGTAATATTATATGCTCTAAAACCAAATACCTCAAAACTTCCCAAACTAAATTTTGAAAAGTAGCAAAGACTTTTGTGGAGAGAGTTAAGAAATCACAAGGTATAAAACACCCCATTTTCCCATTTTTCAATTTTTTAAAAAGTAAATATAAACTTAGAATATTTCGACTTTTGTTATTTTCATAATTGTTAGGGATCATAGAACAAGATGCATTTCGATCCGAGAATGCCCCAAAAAGGATAAATTCATCGTCTCTGACTTTTCACTTGCTCCAAACCAAGCTTAAAACGAAATCACAGCTGAATATCAGTAAAGATGCTAACACTACTCATATTTGCAACTTGTGAACTTTTCACTCCCGACATATTTGCAACTTGTGAACTTTTCACGTTCCACCCAAGAATAATGAGTTTGAAGGCGAGATCATCCCATGTAGCGACTTTCGTCTCGACACATCCCAACCTTGCGGCTAAGTGACCAGGCTTTTGACACCCCACAGAGACTAGTATCGGGACTCACGGACCTTAGGTTTCAAAAACTCTCAGGTTTCCCGAATATGCATAGCTTTAAAATAGAATAGTCAAAGTCAAAAAGCATATTTGAATTTAATCAAAAAGAAATCAATTTATTAATTCAAACTTAATATTAAACATTTATGCAATTGTAACCCTCGACCTTTTAGAAGGCTGCAACATCGGTTGTGAGCCGGCAAGATGCAGCAAACTTTTATCAGTCTCGGATTTTTATTCTTACCATGGGCTTTCTTTTAGAAGACTACCGCATCGGTTGTGAGCCGGCAAGAGGTAGTAAACTTTTATCAGCCCACAGTTTATATTTATTATTTTTCATCATTTTTTTACTTTATATAGAGAAGTCTTCTTTTTGAAAAATTCAAGTATAAGTTTGAACTAAGACTAAAATTTTTGCTATATATTACATAAAAATTGTTAATTTAAGTTTAATCTCCAAAAACAGCACGTATATTAGTCCGGTTAAGAGATTATGGGAGAAAAAAAATCACAAATTACATACATGAGCTCTTAAGATTTCCAACTAATCCTTGTTTAGCATCCCACTCATACTTAACTCTATCATTTTTCGTTCTTCGCGATAATCGCGAACGCTTAGCCTAAAAGTTAAAGAACAAGCTAGAGCTCAACACGCTCGATCGGGTCAAAATTTACTCTTATTCTACCCAGCAGGAAAGTCGAAATTGAGACAAAAATTCTTATTTTATTTTTGAAAAATTTAAAATTTTTCATATTTTTGAAAATTTTGGTGGGAAAACGGGGTACGTGAGAACAACGGGTAAAAGTAGGTAAGATCATATCGAAGATATACTACCCCATACTAAAATTAAACATTGTCCTCAATGTTTCCTAGCCTAAGACTTAAAAACCCCATACTAGAACTCAAAAAGGTCGAATGCATAACTCAAGCCTGAAGAAAGTATCACAAAAATCTTAAGCCGTTTATTAAGTGTGCTAAAAGATAAATGTTAGTCGATAATAATCTTTAGGATATCGGATTTCCCCAAACTAATGGCAAGCAAAGGCTAGGAAGCTCGAGTGGACCGGGACAAAACACCGAACACGAGAGTCTTCAGAAAATTTTGGGTCAATCCTGCAAACAATCACAAGTACAAACAACAACAAGAATCGAAAAAGTACAAGCCTCCTCACATCACAATAGAAATAAGAAAGAAAATAGAAAATGGATAAGCATGGGGTGCCTCCCACGAAGCGCTTTGTTTTTGGTAACCGAGTCACATAGCTTGACTCGATCCCCGAATTCATTCGTCCTTGGAGAGAGTGTGGAGATCCTGGACTACCTTGGGTGGTAAGTCCCCTCCGAAGTAATGCTTCACACGATGACCATTCACCTTAAAGTTTGGACCATCGGGTTGAGATAACTCAATGGTTCCGTATGGAAAAACTTTGGTGATGGTGAAAGGTCCTGACCAACGAGTTTTAAGCTTTCCTGAGAATATCTTTAGACGAGAGTTGAAGAGTAAAACTCGATCACCAACATTGAAAATGCGGTTTTTGATCTTTGAGTCGTGAAGCTTCTTCGTCCTCTCTTTATAAATCAAAGAATTCTCGTAAGCTTGATCACGAAGTTCATTAAGTTCATTAAGTTGAAGCTTTCGGTGATCACCCGCGGTTTTAAGATCGAAGTTAGCATGTTTCAAAGCCCAATATGCTTTATGCTCTAACTCGATAGGTAAATGGCAAGACTTTCCGTACACTAACTTGTAAGGCGTACAACCAATCGGTGTCTTAAAAGCAGTACGAAATGCCCACAAAGCGTCATCAAGTTTATCGGACCATGAGGCACGGTTTTCTCCAACCGTCCTTTCTAGAATACGTTTTAAACCTCGATTGGACACCTCCACTTGACCGCTCATTTGAGGGTGATAAGCGGTAGCTAAACGATGAGTGACCCCATACTTAGACATCACTTTAGCAAACTGATCGTTACAAAAATGGGTCCCACGGTCGCTTATAATAGCTCTAGGTGTACCGAATCGGGCAAAAAGGGATTTCAAAAACTTAACTACAACTCTAGCATCATTTGTGGGGAGCGCCTTTGCTTCAACCCATTTTGAAAGATAATCAACGGCTACGAGGATGTATTTATTCCCATGTGAAGAAGGAAATGGTCCTTTGAAATCAATACCCCATATATCGAAAATTTCACAAACTTGGATAGCATTTTGAGGCATCTCATCTCGTTGTGAAATTTTACCTTGTCTTTGACACGTATCACAAGATTTAATCATAGTATAGGCATCTCGATATATGGTAGGCCAAAAGAATCCGACATCAAATACTTTTCGAGCAGTAAGATTGGCACTATGATGGCCCCTGGTGGGTCCTTCATGACAAGCTTTGAGGATTTCAAAAGCTTCTTGCCCATGCACACATCTTCGAATGATTTGATTCACACAAGTACGAAAAAGATAGGGATCGTCCCAAAAATAATGTTTAACATCCTTAAAAAACTTCCTCTTTTGTTGAGTTAACATTCCTTTGATGATAAAATTCCCCGCATGGTAGTTTGCATAGTCCGCAAACCATAGGGTACTTTCACTAGAAATAACTCCAAGAGTTTCTAAAGGAAAATGTTCATTTATGTCTTTGTTTTCTAATACATCCTTATGAGGATTCTCAAGTCTAGATAAATGATCTGCCGCAAGGTTCTCACTTCTAATACATCCTTTCGAGTTGCTTCATTTAACTTCCTATAGTCGATACAAACTCT